>MU225890.1:751931-783552 GCA_018584345.1 Thuja plicata
TTAACCCTGTTAGGAGTTGTCTTTACAATACATGAAGTACAGTGACCTTGTTAAGGGTCAGACCCTGTTAGGAGTCTTTTACAATAACCCTATTAGGGGTGGTGGACTCACTGTCCAAGAGCACACTTCTCAAGTGGTGAAGGCTACAACCTTCAGGATGTTCGATACACACTGTATCTGCAAGGTGAACTGTTGCTGTGACACTGCTTGTCTGATCAGTTCCTTTTGTGCGCTGATGCTTTAACCTCTTGTAAGGCACTACAAAAATATTATATTCACTCTGAAAGCTTCTACTTCAATATCTATATCATCAACATATGATATATATATCTTTTCTTCTTTTACACTCTGCTCTGCTTTTCTTATCTCTGGCTTCCGCAACTTTTCCCATCACAAATGACCTTCTATAAGTACTTCCTCAAAGGAAATGAACATGTCAGCTTTAGGAAACTTTTTACCATGTATCTTGATCACTTACATAACCATGCAACCCTTCATTAAGTTGGCTTAACATTAATTATAATTGCTTTACTTAAACTGAATAGACACATCTTTTCACACAGTCCGCTTCACCAAAATAGCTCTAACTAATTATCCCATATGAATTAAGTCATGTGCTTTTAACCATAGATTTTTAGGTCACTTAAAATGACTAATCCAAAGGTGCAAGTCCTATGGATAAGTGCAAATTCTACGCCAAAACAACTTTGTCGGCTCTTTCCAGGATCTCTGTCCTGTTCTGACATTCACTGGCTGTACCTCTTCAAATGGCTGTATCTTCTTCATACTTGCAGATCTGATCATGCTCTCTTAGACTTAGCATTTAAACATACTCATAAGCTTATCTTCAAAGGCACATATCATTTTGATAACAAATTAACACACGCTAATCAAAACTATAACAGTTTGTTCCTTGCTCTGTCCTATTTTCTGTACTTAGCCAATTTCTGATCTTCTGATAATGTGTGTTGACTCAAAAACTTCATATGAATTTGTTGCCATAATGAAAACACTAAACAAAGTCATATACTTTAGTATATTCAACTTTCCAACAATAAAAGTTTGATATGGTCCATTATTCTATATAACAACTTTTTAGCCGAGCTAGATTTAATGGTTTACACGATCGAGGAGGACATTAATTATGGATATACAACATTAATTGTTTATGTCTCCTATGTGTAGATGATCAAGGTAAATTATGTACACTGTTGATCTTTAGGGTAGGGATTTAATTTTTAAACCCTAATTAGGTCATATCATTTGATATATAAATGTATAGATGTCATTTTGTAATGTATGTGGATCAAGCAATGATTAAGTAGCCACCATACTAAAGAGATCAAAGATCAGACAACGGATTTTAAGGACAAGGAAATACATTGCAGAAATCAATTTTTAGAACTAACTCAAGGCTACCAAGAAGAATAGGGCAGAAGGTATTATCATTCACATTGAGGTGATATAATGCAGAGGTGACAACAAGAAGTATGGACTTGGTCCTTTCTCTTCCCCAATCCACCTAACTCAATTTATGCTCTCCTTGGATCCTTGATCCCTTTTTACACAATGTCTTCTACCTATTCAAGGTGGTAGAAATACTTTTTGATCTTGCCCAATTGAATACTATTCAATTCAAAATCTTTCAATTTTGTGCTTTAGGGACATTAGCCCTATTTCAAGCCACAAACTAGAAGTCTTCACCAATGACTTCCCAAACCCCAATTTTCTATTGGGAAACCTTCCTTATGTTATGAGGACTAAGAATCACCCTTTGGTTTGGTCTTCCAACTGTCGTACAACACCTATCTAGGACTGTCCTAGAATTCCTTATAGGTCTGTCCTGGTGGTTTTTTGAACTTAAATTTTCCTCCTGATCACCTTTTAGAAAACTAAGGATATATCTAGATACCCTTTTGGAAGTTATATTGAACCCCAAATCCTTTGGTTCCAACTCCACTCCAGCAACACCTAACCCTCACAAAGTTCACAGACCTAATTGGCCAAATTAGGCTTGGATATCAAAGCAAGTGCTAAAAATTGGGTGTATGGAATTGGTATAGTGCTTCAAAAATCCTCAAGTAACTCCCAAAAAGTCAAATCCACCTTTAGTTCACTCAACTAAACTATCTATTCAACACAACACTTCATTCACATTCATTCTAGGCTAAATACATTGAGATATTCAACCTAGGGCTTGATGTATGAGGGATTTACCCTTCGAGACATCTTCTAAGCTTTTGGAATCCTTAAATATACCATTCAAAATTGTATTTTCCAGAATCTTAGTGAATTCCACAGGACAAAATGCAAGTTAGGACTCCATTAGTGAAATGAGCTTCTAACAAGCCTCTTCTTGGACTACTTTTGGAAAACTGAATCAAAACCACCTCAAACCAAAACTAAACAACCTCAAATCAATTGGGAAGTAAAACTAACACAAAGGTCCTTAAAAACATAAACTTGGTTTTCAAAGATCACACCAGACACGGTCGTACAGTTCATAAATGCTCAGAAAAACTCTTCATCTTCCATTCCAAATGCATCAAAAATTCAATACAAAACTTCTAACCATCTTGGTTCAAATTAATCACTTAAAAATATTCATATGTGAAGTCAAATTGATCCAAAATTCCCTATGACTATTGGTCTTCCATCTTGCAACTCTTGAGAAAATTTTGGAAGTTGCATGAGCAACATTTTTACATCTTTTGCAACATTTGGCAAAATCTTGTCTTTTTGCACTCGAAGACTTTTGGATTGGATCCTAACCTATAAAATTGACATAATATGACCAAAATGACATGAATCCAATGAATTTAACACTTAGGACTCCTAAAATAAAAAAAACATACTTAAAGCAACTTAAGCCTAAACAGATGATCCTAATGGACTAAGGCATCTCTAGGATCATAAGATTGCCTAAGAGATCCTTGACCAAACAAATGGATCCACAACCAAGATGGGATGATCCTCTAAGACCAATCTAGTTATTACAAACTCAAAACATTGCATAGTAACAGTCAATCGGTGACAGTCATGGGTGCACTGCACCATACTCCTGAAGACAAAATTAACTCAAGTCCCTTGAGTTGGGAGTTATTCTAAATTGAAATCAGTCCTCTTGATGTCTTCAGGTGTCAACCAAGTAGCATCCTCAACTGAATGGTATTTCCATTTGACTAGATATTCATAGAAAGGACACCTCCTGTTTTGTTTGGCTATCCTCTTATTCATTATATAGTCAATCTTTTGTGATGGTGATTTAGGTAGATCTTGTAGCTCCTTGTCCCATGACAGATCTTGAGCACCTGCAATGGAGACATCAGTAATAAGAAATTTGTATGGATATAGGTCAGCTACATTAAAAATGGGGTATAAACCAATGGGGTAAGGTAATTCAATTCTATATGCATTATTTCCACATTTCTTCAAGATTTTGAAGGGGCCAATCTTTTTCATCATCAACTTGGTGTAGTTTTCCTTGGGTAATCATTCCTTCTTCAGGTGAACCATAACCATGTCTCCAACCTTGAATTGGACATCTCTCCTCTTGACATCTGTTGCTTTTTTATACTTCTCAGAGGTTTGTTGCAATCTGTCTTTCACTTGTTGATGAATTTTCTTCATTAACTCTGCAAAATCCTTAGCTTGGGCACTCCTTTGGCCAAAATTATGGATGCTTCTTAGCTCTAAGACACCCCTAGGGTGGGATCCATAGGCAATTTGGAAAATAATGAGTCTTGAACTTCTATTGACAGAATCATTATAAGAGAAGTCTTCTTGTGGAAGGATTGAGTCCCGTGCCACTCCATACTCCTTTTTCAAACATCTTAGCAAGTTTCCCAAAGACCTATTGATGACTTTAGTCTATCCATCTAATTGAGGGTAGTAAGAAGATGGCATAGCTAGGTTTGTTCCAAGTCGTTTCCATAAGGTATGCCAAAAGTGTCCCAAAAACTTGGGGTCTCTGTCTGAAACAATTGTGAGTGGTAAACCATGGAGTCTTACAATTTCCTTGAAGAATAGCCCTACAATACTTGAGGCATCATGTGTAGCCTTGCAAGGTAGGAAGTTTTCCATCGTGGAGAACCTGTCTACAACCACATAAATATTGTCATAGCCTGCCTTTGTCCTTGGAAGACCCAATATAAAATCCATGTTGACGGAGTCCCAAGGTTTGCTAGGAATGGGTAATGGTGTGTACAAGCCTGCATTTGAACTGGTGCCTTTGGATTTTTTACAAACTAGACAACACTCCACAAATCTCCTTATCTCAATTTGTATCTTGGGCCAGAAGTAGAATCTTCTTACTAGCTCAAGTGTCTTGTCAAGACCAAAGTGGCCTGATAGACATCCACAATGTTTCTCTTTTATGATGTTCTTCTCATGGAGAAATCAGGGATGCATAATTGACTCCCTTTAAACAGCAATCCTTCTTGAATCATACATTCTTCAAACTCAGTGTGATATCTATCTCCTAGTTCCAAACAAACTTTGTAAATTTCTTTGAAGTCTACATCATTGGGATACATGTCCTTGAGGATAGAGATACATGTCCTTGAGGGTCACTTCTTGTATAGTCAAATTCATTTTGCTCAATGCATCGGCTACCTTATAAGATACCCCCTTCTTATGGTTTGTGGTGAAACTGAATGCTTGCAAGTACTCCATCCACTTGAGGTGTCTATGGTTTAATTTCTCTTGCCTGTTAAGAAAACTCAATGCATGATTGTCAGTATATACAATAAATTCTTTTGGCAATAAGTAATGCCTCCACTTTCTCAGTGATTGGACCATAACATACATCTCTGAATCATATGTAGGGTACTTATGCTTAGCTTCAATAAGATTTTCACTAAAGAATTACATAGGTCTCCCTTCTTGACTGAGAAAACCCCCAATAGCTCTCTTACTAGCATCACATTCAATGGTGAACACCTTGTGAAAATCAGGGAGTGTTAAGATGGGTTGTTGAGAGACTCTTGTCTTAAAATATTCAAAGGACTTTTCTACAACATCAGTCCATACAAACTTTCATTTCCTTCCCCCTTTGATAGTATCTATCATTGGTGCACTCACCCCACTGAAATTCTTGACAAATTTCCTATAGAAGATAGCTAGCCCATGGAAACTCTTGACCTCACTGAAAGATTTTGGAGTGGGCCAGTTCAGTATGGTTTCAAACTTGGAAGGATCCATTTTCAAGTTACCCTTGGAGATGAAAAAGCCAAGAAATATCAATTCTTCTTGCATAAACACACATTTTTCCAAATTTATCCTCAACTTTTCTTCATGTAGTCTCTTCATTACCATATCTAGATGTATCAAATGCTCATATTTATCTTTGCTAAAGATCAATATGTCATCTAAATAAATAACAAAAAAGTGATTTATGAAAGGCTTAAGGACCTCATTCATCAATATAATAAAGGTACTAGGAACATTTGAGAGACCAAAGGGTATCACTACCCATTCAAACAACCCCTCATTGATTTTGAAAGTTGTCTTCCACTCATCCCCTGATCCTGATTTTATGATACCCACTCTTTAAGTTAATTTTTGAGTAATATTTTGCTCCTCCTAGACAGTCCATGAGATCTTCTATCCTTGGCATAGGAGACCTATGTCTAATGGTTATCCTATTGATGGACCTATATTCATTACATGGCCTCCATATACCCACCTTCTAAGGTTCTAGGACTGCAGGGACTGCACAAGGGCTTATGCTCTTCCTAATGAAGCCTTTCTCCATCAACTCGTGAATCTATCTTACAACTTCTGAATTTTGGTCAAGGGTCAATTTGTAAGAAGCCTTATTTGGAAAGGTAGAACCAGGTATGAGGTCTATACAGTGGCATATATCCCTCTGTGGTGGAAAAACATCAGTACTCTTATTTGCAACTATTCCTTTGTATTTGTTCAACAAATCTTGCACTTCTTTGGGGCCAACATTTCTCTGAGGTTCTTGAACTTTTGGTATCTTCTTAGACTCTATTTTGGGCTTTACTATGATGGAAAAACAAGGTGTGTCTCTTTCCTCAAGGAATTTCAAAAATTCCTTCTCCCTCTAAGGTAACATTGTTTGTTAAAGCTCTATCTTTCTCAGAATCAGGGAGGGGTGTCATAGTGTAACTAATCCCATTCTTAGTTAAGGTATACACATTTTTCTTACCCCCATGTTGATCATCAACATCATATTTCCAAGGTCTTCCTAAGATAAGGTGGCATGCATCCATATTCACAACTTCACACAAGACTTTATCTTTGTGTTCTCCTACTTGAAATTCTACCCAACATTGCTCATCTACCAAAGTTTATTGATCTTTATTAAGCCAAGATACTTTATAAGGGCTTGGGTGGGGTATTTTCTTCAAACCAATCTGATCTATCATTGCATTAGAAACTAAATTCTTTGTAGAACCATAATCAACAATAACTTTGCAAATCTTACCAAGTACCTTGCAGTGAGTTCTGAATAGACTCTTCCTTTGTGGGGGCTCCTTGGGAGTTGGCACCTTCAAGAGTGTCATATTGATCATTATGCACTTTCTTAGGGTCTATAGGTTTGGATGTAGTGGTGTGATAGGAATTCATGCTTTTATATTCCTCATCTTAGGTGAGTTGGACTCTCCTATCTCCTCCTGATGTACTACCCTTGTTTGGGCATCTAAAGGATTGCTGACCAATCTGGTTGTAGGAGAAACACTTCCTAGTGAACATAGAGGTACTTCTACCTCCTGACCTTCCTCTGCTATTGCCTCTACCCCCTCTGAAATTACCTCTATTATTTTTCTCTTTGTCATACTCTTGGTCACTGGATTCTGCCTGTGGTCTTTGAGATGATCATCTTCCTTGAAACCTTCCTCTACCTCTGAAACCATTTCCCCTTCCTCTAGTGTTTCATTCTCTTCTCCTCTTTTGTTTCTCTTCAATATTCATAGCCATCTACTAACACTAGTGTACAAATTGGGGACAAAACAAACTTAGTTCATCCTGAATACTATACTTGAGCCCATTCATGTATCTAGCAAGTTTTTGTTTCTCACTCTCAGGGGTCTTTGTCTTCATTGAGATTTTGTGGAAATCATCAGTGTAAGATCCCACATCAAGATCCTTCTACTTCATATTTTTTAACTTCTTATGTAGAGTTACTTCATAATCTTCAGAAACAAATTGTTTCTTGATTTGTCTCAACATCTTCTTCCATGTGGTTATAGGGTCTTTTTCTTTCTCTACCCTCTCCCTTTGTAGGAATTTCCACCAACTTAGTGAGGTTCCTTTCATTTTTTACTTGGAAATTTTTGTTCTCTGTGAGATAGGGATATCTTAACAATCAAAATAATTTTCTAAGGCTTCTACCCAATCCATACATTCCCCAGGGTCCATCTTGCCCATAAAAATTGGTAGGTCTGGTTTGTTATCCCTCCTTCCCACTCTCTCCAAAGCTTCTAAGATCCTTTTCTCTTCTGGCACCCTTGTCCTTTCTATTTCAGTCTCCTCTTCTTCTTCTTCTTCTTGGTCTGACTCTGAATCATCACCAATAGTTCTACTTGTCTGAGAACTCTTCAATTTTTCTATCTCTGCTTCCATCTTCTTGTTCTTAGCTGCCTTCTCCCTCACAATCTTTGCTAGCTCCATATTTGTGACCTTGAAAGGGATCTCTCCATCAGTCACATCAAATTTCTCTGTCATTCTTGTTCGCAAGATCTTTTCTAAGCTCTAATACCACCTAATACAGAGGTGATAGCAACAACTGTGGACTTGTTCCTTTCTCTTCCCCAATCTACCTAACTCAATTTATGCTCTCCTTGAATCCTTGATCGCTTTTTACATAATTCCTTCTACCTATTCAAGGTGGTAGAATTACTTTCTGACCTTTCCCTATTGAATACTATTCAATTCAAAATCTTGCAATTTTGTGCTTTAGGGACACTAGCCCTATTTCAAGCCACAAACTAGAAGTCTTCACCAGTGACCTCCCCAACCCCAATTTTCTATTGGGACACCTTCCTTATATTATAAGGACTAAGAATCACCCTTTGGTTTGGTCTTCCAACTGTCATACAACACCTATCTAGGACTGTCCTAGAATTCCTTGTAGGTTTGTCCATGTCAGTTATTGAACTTAACTTGTCCTCCTAATCACCTTTAAGAAAACTAAGGATATATCTAGATACCCTTTTGGAATTTATATTGAACCCCAAAGCCTTAGGTTCCAACTCCACTCCAGCAACACCTAACCCTCACAAAGTTTGGAGACCTAATTGGCCAAATTAGGCTTGGATGTCAAATAAAGTGCTAAAAATTGGGTGCATAGAATTGGTATACTGCTTAAAATCTACTCAAGTAACTCCCAAAAACTCAAATCCACCTTTATTTCACTCAACTAAACTACCTATTCAACACAACACTTCATTCACATTCATTCTAGGCTGAATACATTGAGATATTGTTAGTGAACAGATTTGTCTTTCTACAAAAATCCTTTTAAGTTTACTCTGTCACCCTTAAAAGACAAACTATTTGTAACAGCTGGGTAAGTATCTTTTATGATCACTTCCCTCTGAATTTTATAACAGTTACAGCTCCCTCATAAGATATTCAATGAAATGAAATAATGATTCAATCGGTTAGCTTTTGACCAGAAAGCTTATAAAGGCTGCAATATCATTCTTTGATGATATGCTTCTAAACAAATACGAAAGAAATATAACCGAACAATGAGTAGGAAGGAAACACAGCTACTTCCACATCTACATTTCATGAAAAATATAAACGACTTCTTGAGCAAAGATAATAGAAAGTAGATAAAATCCAGAATTTAGATATTATGAACCAATAGACAAATGTATAAAACAGGATAAACAATATGTCAACACAGGACACCTTTCTTTGGCTTGTAAGAAACATAGATTCAATAACCTTCTTGTCATATATTTCAGAGATTACTGCATAGATAATTTCCTGAAATCTATTTTGTTCATAACATTTAACAATCCAAACTGTAATTATCAAAATCTATAGCTATCAATCCAAAACTTTTTCGAACCCTTTAAAAGTTTGAGCAGCTAGAATAAATAGTAGCAGAGCACCGAGAGGCCTCCAAAAAAACACGGCCTCTCGAGCAAATATTTAAGTAACTAAACCACAAGAAAGAGGACACACATCCTATAAATTTTGCATGTTAATTCAGTAAAAACTAGATAGCCAAATCAAGCTCCTTATCAATGGCACGATCCTCGCTCCCCGCTGGACTTCCTTCTTCATCGGTAACTGATTGAGTTGGCTTCCATTCTTTATATGCTTGAACCATTTCTTTCACAAGCAAAAGATGTGGGATCTTAGAATTTACTATTCGAGCCATACGGGCATCTTTGTTCCACCTTAGTTTCTTCACCTTCTCAATGATATTGGATAACTGATCGACACACAGATAAAGCATAGATTCAATCCTCGCTATCTGGGTTAAGTTAGAGGCTTTAGGATTGTTCTTTTCCCTGATAGTCTTAACTTCTAAGTTGAAAGCATCTAAATCACCCTTTAGTTCTTGTTCACCAAAGAATGATGGGTAGGTATAAGTGAAATTAATCACTTTCAACTCAATCAGGGTAGCTTTTTGGATCTGTTTAGCTTCAGTTTCATATTCCTTATTTTCTGCAATAGTAATCCTTATCAGAGCAATGTGCCAACTAATATTTTTCCTAAGGATGAAGAAAAGAGACTCTTCATCACCCTTTAGGGACTTTTCTATGTAGAATTTATTAAATCCATGCCTCTCTATCTCCATGAACTTTGTCATTGCTGACACACATTTTTCCTCCTCTGTATTCCAGACCTGGCGTTGAGCTTGTAATTCTCCCATCACTGCCTCGGTGTCATGAAGAAATGAATGTGAATCTTTAATGTATTGTCTGCCATTATTGAGCACTTGAGACATCCACTCATCAACTGAAGAAACCAAAGTCTACCCCTTTTGAACTTGATTCAGTAACGTTTTATTTTCTGCAGAATTGGGGTCAAACACCTGAGATGATTGGGACACCGGGGTAACATCAAAGTTGCAGAATGTATTCATAAACTGGGAAAGTAAGACAATGGTCTGCTTCAATTCCTTCTTCTCCTTGCTATCTTACACTGATGTGATCAGCATCTGTTCGGTTGTTTCCTTGAAAAGGTGATTCTTTCCTGCTCTGTCCATAGTCCCTAACTCAATTTTGGTTACCTCAAAATCCTCAACTTCCACATCTTGCTTTTATTCCTTTGGTCTATAAGTAGCTACCTTAGTTGTCCACTTCCTGGTTTTAGCATCAACAAACATGCATGTTGTACTTTTCACTTTCTTGGCCTTGGGAGTCTTTTGAGAATATTTATTAACAATATCCTTCACCGGAATTGATACAGGAATCGGACTCCACTTCCTATTAACTGAAGAAGTTAACCATTTGGGCATATCATTAGTTGTTGCTGGCTGAGGACCAACTTTAGCAAGGGTGTCCATTCAATCTAGGGTTACATCACTGAGGTCAAAGATATCTTTTCTGATTTGGTCATCATCTCCAATTTGGTAGTTCAAATCTCCAAAATTGTCATCCTCCAGATTAACTATTTCTGTCTACTCTTGAGTCATCTTCACTTTTCTTTGTGATCGGTATCTCAACCTGGTAATGTGTTGAGGAGAGGCCACAGTGGAAAGATCTACAATAGACTTCTTCTTAGAATCTTTCTTTTGTTGCTTATCAGAGGAACCTGCATTACCAGATGGTTTAGGTGAATTAGAAATAGAGGGGGAGGAAAATAAAATTGAAGATTTAACTCCAATTGTTTTAGGACTAGACTTCTCTCTTTTTGCCTACAACCATTTTTCAGTTAATTTGAGAACATGTTGTGTTCTCCATTTAATTCCATCTTCCTCCTCCTTCAACCAATCCATATTTATCTCTTTAGTGTCCATAAGTCTTTTGAAATTGGGTTCAACCAAGTCAGAACCATCATCTGTTACCCCCTCTATGCTGAACTATATTCTCATGGACAGAATTTGGGAAATGCAAAGTCTACTATGGCTTCTCGTCATGACTTGGGATTCATTTGCACAATCCTCCCAAAAATACTCTAGGTGGGGAACTAGAAACATGTGAGATCTAAGACCTAGGCTCTCGCTAGAAAAGTTTTTGTTATCAAAGCCTGTTCTCTCTGTATAATACTTGAAATCAAAATGACTAAGGTCACTTCCGATACTTATTGCATCTTCAATAGTCAGGCATGAAAACTTTACTAGCTGCAACAGGAACATTTTCTCACCTCCTTCCCCAGGAAGAAAATGTTTAATCATGATAGCAAGTTTTCTACAAACTTCTGCAAGGATGAAACAATCAAATGCATACCTAGGCAATTTTGTAGGGGCATCTTCAAAACCACCAATTCTTATATAAGAGAACCTAGGGAACTGAATATAAAAACTCCCAAATCTAGTCACAAACTACTGAGTTTCTTAACTCATCCTCCTGGTTGAATATCTAGACATCTCAAAAAAAATCTTACCCATAAAGGTATCATGAACCCTCCTATAATTCTGAATCACATTGTCTTTGCGGAGCATAGGAAAATATTCAAAAACACACATGCCATCAATCTAAGGCTCGTGAATCATACCATCTCATATCCTACTACATGCTAGACAATACATTAGATAATAAGACATGAAAAAGCTACATCCAGTAAGCTTGGAACTATTTAGTTTTTCTCTCATAGATTCTACAATTAATTTGGCCCAATCCAACTTGTGTTTTCCCTCTAAAACAATTTCTACATAACAGAACAACCAGTCTGAAAACAAGGAAGCCTTAGGTGACCCTCTGACTCTATGTAACATTACCATAATATCACTAATGTATGGATGCACATGATTTCTGCTTAACTTTTTAGGTAAGCAGGAACCTCCCCTTTGGGCATTAAATAACCAGTGCTTTGCTATTGCAGTTCGGTTTGCGTCAGCATTTGGCTTGAACTTAACAAGAGATTGGGTAGGAGAGAAAGAGGAAAAATTTTTCTCTTAGATTTGGAAAGCTGAAGTGACAATTCCTCTGTTCACAACCATTAACACCTCACCATTTCTTTTAAGAAATGATTCGGTTCGCTGGTCATAATGTATGATACACTCATGGACAAGTTTAGTATATACCACTACAGGAGGGAAGCAAGCGGCTACACACAACCCACTACTTAAAATTTCAAAATAAGGAACATTCTCCTTGATAGACATAGTAAGCCTATCAGCTATTCCTTCAACATCATATCCCTCTAAATCTATGTCTATTACAATAGGATTTTTGCACACCAAACTAGACACACTCCCAAACAAATGGAATGTAGACTTCATTCTTGCAAGAACAAACTAAGAAATACTATAGAAACTCTCGTAAAATTCACAAGCTCTTAAATTAAAACATTGGAGGAATGATAGCATGACTTACCTTAATCACTATGGAAAATTCTGCAACCTGAGCTCCAAAAACCCTTACCTCCACTCTTTGTGCATACAGATAGTGACAGTATTTCAAACAAAATAATGAATGCCAAGAAGGGTTTTAATAAGAAACACCACGAATGAGTAATTAATTTCCCATAATTAAGGCAATAAAAGCTTGAAGAATGAAGTGACCGCTCACACACAATTATTTACTGCCACTTGCGCAAACTTTTATGTTGCATGAATTCCTCATTAATTCGACAACTCGAACATGAGTTAACCGCCGCCAATATATTTCTTCATTAAAAACCTTTTTTGAGTGGGGTCCACAACTGAAAAGATGGCGATTGACCTTTACTTATGCCACATGTCACTTCTAATATCATTGAACACTCTTGAACACTCTTGAACCGAGTTAAGGGTTGTTCATGTGTGTTCATCACTATTCAGGTCTAGTCCTTTTATATCCCGCCTTCATCTTCAAACTAGAAGTCCCATGCTTAACTATTAATTTCAATCTTTGATTAACCAAAAGATTCTAAAGCTTGCGATCATGAAACACCTCTTTTAGCGAAAATGCTAATCACCTACAACCGCTTCATAAAAATATGAATGAGCTTGAACACTCTTGAACACTCTTGAACTCGGTTCAAGGTTGTTCAAACCTGTTCAAGAAACACATTAGCAAAAGATTTTCCTTATTTTTTACAACAAAGGTGAAACACAGGGGAGATCCTATCGCTGAGATTTTGAACATGAGGGCTTAGGCAGCTTGAGATTCACAAAAATAACAAGGCGAATCTAAAAAATTGAACATAAGGACAAAGATCAAGATTTGGACTAACACCTGCTCTGACTGGGTACTGGCTTTTCTCAAAAGCCAGAGAACTCAAATACTCCAGTTTCGCAAACTGCTGTAAAAGGGCTAAGAAAAATTGGAAGAAAGGAAAGAAACACCAAATAGAAGCAAACTAAAACTAATATATACAACAAGACACAGGGACCTAGACTAAAGCTTCAGCAATTTGAGATCTTTCCCATTATAGGAAAATGGTAAGATCGTTCCATCTGGATATGCCAACTTAAAAGAATTGGTTCCTAACTCTTCCATGATAACAAAGGGGCCTTTCCAAAGTGATTCAAATTTAATGTGGGCACCTTTTGGAGCCTTTCTTTTGTCCCATAGAAAAAATTCATCTCCCTTCAGAAAACTTCTGGGTCTTGCTTTCCTGTCAAAAATGCTTTTCACTCTAGCTTGATGCTCAGTAATTTTATCCACCAGAGCTTCTCTTTCTTCTTCTAATTTATGCAAGTACATGATCCTTTTCTCCAAGGAGTCTTTAAAAGTTTGATCTTCAATGGCCATTTGTAGCTTAGCTGCTGAGAGTTCCAAAGGAACTGATACTTGGGCACCTATTCCATACACCAATTCAAAGGGTTCCATACCAATTTCTCTCTTAGGTGTAATTCTATCAGCCCAAAGGGCTTCAAAAATTTTCTTATGCCAATTTTTTCCACTATCATCCACTAACTTTTTCATGATCATTATCAAATTTTTATTACTTGACTCAGCCTGTCCGTTTCCTTGGGGGAAATAATCGGACGAATGAGCCAAATACATATTATGATCAAAATAGAAAAGGGAAAGCTCCTGTGAAGAGAAGTAAGTGGCATTATCCACTACAACCTTTTGGGGTAATCCAAAGCATACCAAGATATTATCTTTTAAGAAATCACATACCACCTGAGAATTAGCCTTTTTGGTTGGAATGGCCTCAACCCACTTAGTGAAGTAATCAGTCATTGTTAGGATATAAGTGTGACCTACACCTGACTGGGGGTTGACAGGGCCGATAAAATCAATTCCTCATTGTTTGAATGGTTCACTCACCACAACTGGTCTTAAAGGCAAGGCAGCTAATTAGGGTCTTCCAGAGAACAACTGACATTTTTTGTAGTTCCTGACGAACGCATAAGCATCCTTGAACATACCTGGCCAATAGAAACAATTTCAAAGAATTGTGAATGTCATTACGGTAGATGAGAAATGGCCCCTACATGCCTCTTCATGAAAGGTTTTAAGCAACTGCAATTGCTAACTTTTATCCACACATCTTAGAAATGTACCATCAAGGCCTCTCTTATACAACACACCTTGGCATATTACATACTTTGCAGCTTGCAGTCTCAAGGTCCATCTCTCTTTAGGTGACATTCTTTGTGGACATTCTCCATAAGTCAGGAAATAAGAAATGTCACAGAACCAGGAATCTGTTAAACTGACCAACAATACTTGAGATATTTCACATTCTGGATTTTCAGGATGACTAACATTTTCTGCAATGAATTTACACAGACCCCTACCCCTGACCAGTTTAGTGGGATTGATTATCAATTCATATTCCTAAATCTTCATCACCCATGCTACTCTCTTGTTCATGGCTATTTCTTGTTCGGTGAGAAGTGCTTTCATTGCTGAATCAGGAACAAACAGTATAGAATGAGAATGAAGGATATAGAATCTAAACTGCTTAATTGATTTCACCATAGCGAAGGCTTTCTTTTCAATGGGAGAATACTTTATTTCATGTTTTTTTAATGATGTACTCATGAAAGCAATGGGAGCCTCACTTCCTGAAACATCCTTCTAAGTTAGAATTCCTGACAGAGTGTGATCGGAAGCATAACAATAAATGATGAAATCTTTTTTGTAGTCTGGGTAAACCAGATATGCGACATTTTCTACAGCTATCTTAATTGCTCCAAAATATTTTCTACCTTCTTCTGTCCATTTAAAGGAATGTTTTTCACTCATTATTCCCACTATGTGCCTTGTTAACTCAGAAAATTTTGGGACAAAAGCTCTTAAAAAGTTAATCTGACTGAAGAAAGATTTGACTCTTATTCTAGTTAAAGGTATACTGATTTTTTGAATAGCCTTTACTCTTTCAGGATCGATCCTAATCCCTTCTTTGGATACGATATGTTCCAACAATTTTCCCTCAGTCATGCCAAAAACTAATTTTTTAGGATTAAGAGATATGCCATGGTCTCTACACTTCTGTAGGACTGATTTGAGATCTCGGACATGATGTTTTCTTCTTTTGGAATACACAGTTAAATAATCAAGGTAGATTACTATAATTCTATTTTTCAAATTAGCGAAGGAAGAATCCATTGCCCTTTGGAAAGTTGCCCCTGCATTAATCAGGCCAAAGGGCATTCTATTATAAGAAAAAGTTCCCCATGGCGTGGTAAAAGCAGTCTTCTATTTATCTTCATCAAACACACTCACCTGATTATATCCATAAAACCCATCAAGCAGAGACATCATTTCTGATCTGGCAACTGCCTACAATACATGTTCCATTTTGGGCAGGGCGTAATTATCTTTTAGGCTAGCCTAATTTAAATCCTAGAAATCCACACAGATTCTTATTTTGCCATTATTTTTTCTGACAGGGACAAAATTTGCAATCCAAGTTGAGTGATGAATAGGGTAAATAATTCTAACTTTTAGCATTTTGTCAACTTCCTTTAGAATTTCTTCAGAAACTTTAGGATTGTAACTACAAATATTTTGTCTAAAAGGTTTTGATTCAGGCTTAAGAGGGATATGATGACTAAATTTCCCTTTGTGAAAGTCCTTAAGGTCACTATAATCCCAAGAAAAAACATCAGTGTAGGTTGTTAATAGGATGTGAAGATTTTTCTTTTCTTACACAGACAAAGTCTTACCTATAGATATCCATCTGGGTTCGACCATAGTGCCAATGTTCACTTTGTCATATTCCTTTTGCACATCTGACTGAGAATTTTTCCTTGAAATGAAACTATCATTTTTTCGAGAAAACAAGTTCTCTAAGGAAACCAAGCCTTTGGGAATTTTGTTGCTCTTCAACTAGACAACTTCTTCTTCTAGTAAGAATTTAGGATTAGACCTTTCACTGTCTTCATTCATTCCTTCAAACTACGTGGATGAGAAAGCTTCTACGCACGCCATAAAATCCTTAATCCGGGTATCATCTTCAAAAACTTGCAGGTGTTCAATGTTATCTGGGACAGCTGGTCTATATATCATCTCAACCCTATATGTTCCTGTTTTGAAATCTGGGTGAGGAAGAAGTAGAGACGCTAATACAACTAGGGAGTCAGCCCTTGTATTGAGACTCCTAGGAAAGGCTTCTATGGAAAAATCTTCAAAAGAATCCACTTCATCCCACACTAGATTTGTGTAATGTTTCAGATGCTCATTTTTTACTGTAAACTGACCCTTTACTTGTTTAACAATAAGCTTGGCATCACCTTTCACAACAAGTGCCTTTATTCCCAATGCCTTTGCCTCTCGCAACCCTAATAATAGAGCCTCATATTCAGCAGTATTATTGGTATTTCAAAATCTAGTTTGTAAGAGAAAGGGATATATTGATCATCGGGCCCTTTAAAGACTACACCAGCTCTAGACCCCGCTGTAGCACAACTACCATCAAACTCCATCAACCAAATTTTCTCATTTTCACTAAAGTCCTCACAAATAGGAGGGGCTTCATATGAGAAAATCATGTAATTACCAAACTCACAGTCTTGAAATAGAATTTGTGCCTTAGGATCATCAGATGGAATTATAGTGTATTTATTTTTAGCTTCAGGTTCTAGTTTGACCTTTTTCTTCCCAATAGGGATAACGACTTCTGACCAATCCATCTTTATTTCCCCACCCATATCTCTGTAGAAAGTTCTACTCAAGAACATACCATAACTTGCAGGAATATCTGCTACTAAAATGGTTAACTTGAGTCTCTTATCAGGATGGGTGGCTAAAATAGCTTGAGCATCTTTAACTTGACCTATTAAGGGCACATGTTTCCCATCCATAGAATAGCACCTCCCAAAAGTTTTGGTCATGGTTAAACCTAAATATCTGGCTACAGATGAAGGAATAACATTATCAAAGGCACCTGAGTCTATAATGCAATTACTCAATTTAAGACCGTTAAGGAGTAGATAAATATAGAAGGGGTCAGGCTTCCTGGTTTCATCAATTTCACATATCAGTTCTGGGGTAGGAGTGACAGTAGTGTCACTCTGATTCATAACAAACAGTGAAACAACTGCAGGAATATCAATTGGATCATCAATTTGGTCAATGGTACATTGGTTAGATTGTGATGAGTCCAGAAGGTCACCTTTGACGTACTTGACCAACTTATCTAGTTCTTTGGGATTTAATCTCAGATATTCCACAGGGGAGATTTGTATAGCAGAAGACTTGCAAAATTCCACAATATCAAAAGAGGGCATGCTAGAATCTTTTTGCACAACCTTAACATTAGGAGTCCAAGGACTAGGAGGAGAAGAATTACTTACAGGATCTCGAGTCTTATGGAAATTATTAGCTGATGTTGAAGTGTTCTTTGAAAAATTTTGATTTTGAGTAAGCATGGCACAAGCAGGATCCCAAGGGTGACTAGAATATCTCCTCTTTCTGAGTCAGATTCATATTCTAAAAATTATGAGCCAAAGTTGCCATGTCTATCTTGAGGGAGCTCTTCTATAATACATTCTCCTAACACATCTTTGGTGGCCTCCATTTGTACATGTCTTTGCATATCAGGGCAAGAATTACCATCATGATCCGTTGTTAGGTGAAAACAACACATGATAGCCTCTTTTGGTGAAGCTTCCAAGGACAATCTTGGTTGAGTAGACGGTAGTAGAGGAGTTTTATTGTGCCATTGATTAGGCTGCTTTCAACTGATATCTTGATAAGGAGAAGGAAATGAAGATCCTTGTTTTGGTAACTATCTTTTCAAGGCAGTTACATCATTCATGAGTCTTTGAACAACTAGATTTGTAGGAGCTGAAGTAGAAGGTTGAGAGTGAGAAATCTGCACATATTTTCTCCATTTCCCAGCTGTAATAAGATCATCTTCTAACTCAGTGGCCTATTCTTGGGCAATAGCTAAATCAGCTGGCCTACTCCTTCTTAAGTGAAAACCTATGTTCGGGGGCATAGAGTTTATGAAGAAACATTGTTGGTTTTCAGGGGTTGGTCTTTTGGCAGCAGGAATTCTATGGATAAATTTTTTATATCTTGCCACATTAATCTCCTTCTTCATTTGTGTTAATTGTGCTAGCAAAGAATGTTCATTATTAGCCCCTTTAAAACATCCTTCAAACGCGGTCTTCATGGTTTGCCAATTTGTAATTGACCCAGCTGGAAAATGACCAAACCATTCCACAGCTCCTTCTGAGAGAGATTGAGCAAAGAGTCTAACTGCTACATCTTCATTTTGCACTACCAGAATGGTAGTAGCTACATTTAATGCATTCAAGTGCTCATCTACTGAGACTTTTCCATCTCTGGAAAATTTAGGTAAGACTTCTTTAATACTTTTAGGGAGAGGATGATGAGCTCCCAAATTTAAAGGACCAACAACTGCACCCCATGGCTAAGCCATAATCACACTTGGAAAGATTGTTAGTAGAGGCGGTGCTTGAATACCAGATAAAATTAAAGCTTGCCAGACACTAGAGGACAGGGAAGAATTGGTAGCAGTTTTAGGAGGGGAAGAAGGTCTACTCTTGGCTTTGGATCTTAAAATGGAAGAGGTCAAAAATTGAAGATTTTGCAAACTTTCATAGAAATTATCAAAAATACCCTCCTTCCTCTGAGACCTGGTGTATGGTCAAGAATCCAATATTATTTTCTCTTATTGCCTCTGAGCAATTCTGTCAACAATTTGTGCCTCTTGGGTGATTGGGAGCCCTCTCAACCACTCTCCTATATCCTCCTCTTCTTCTAAAACTAGGAGAACTTGTTGATACTGGTGATAGTTGGTCTTTAAATTCCAAGCAACAGTGTTCAAATCAGAATTATGTCTTCTTGGGTATTTTGGAAGTTAAGATCTGGCTGAATAATAGAAGGTTTTTCCTTCAAGTTTGGTATTATCATAGCTGGTAGGACCATATCTTGTTCATAAAACAAAGCATTAAAACATAGGTCTACACTGTAAGCGCTCCCCAGTAGAGTCTCCAAAAATCTGTGAGTGAACAGAACTATCTTTCTACAAAAATCCTTTTAAGTTTACTCTATCACCCTTAAAAGACAAACTATTTCTAATAGTTCGGTAAGTATCTTTTATGATCGCTTCCCTCTAAATTTTATAACAGGTACAGCTCCCTCATAAGATATTCAATGAAACAAAATATGATTCAATCGGTTAGCTTTTGACCAGAAAGCTTATAAATGCTGCAATATCATTCTTTGATGATATGCTTCTAAAAAAATATGAAAGAAATATAACCGAAAAATGAGTAGGAAGGAAACACAATTACTTCCACAAATACATTTCATGAAAAATATAAATGAATTCTCGACCAAAGATAATACAAAGTAGATAAAATCCAGAATTTAGATATTATGAACCAACAGACAAATGTATAAAACAGGAAAAACAATATGTCAACACAGGACACCTTTCTTTGGCTTGTAAACAACACAGATTCAATAACCTTCATGTCATATATTTCAAAGATTACTACATAGATAATTGCCTGAAATCTATTCTGTTCATAACATTTAACAATCCAAATTGTAATTATCAAAATCTATATCTATCAATCCAAAACTTTTTCGAACCCTTTAAAAGTTTGAGCAGCTAGAATAAATAGTAGTAGAGCACTGAGAGGCCTCCCAAAAAACATGGCCTCTCGGGAAAGTAGTTAAGTAACTAAACCACCAGAAAGAGGACACACGTCCTATAAAGTTTGCATGTTAATTCAGTAAAAACTAGATAGCCAAATAAGGCTCCTTATCAATGGCACGATCCTTGCTCCCCGCTGGACTTCCTTCTTCATCGGTAACTAATTGAGTTGGCTTCCATTCTTTATATGCTTGAAACAGATCTTTCACGAGTGATAGATGCAGGATCTTAGAATTTATTATTCGAGCCATAGAGGCATCTATGTTCCACCTCAGTTTCTTCACCTTCTCAATGACATTGGATAACCGATCAACACATAGATAAAGCATAGATTCAATCCTCGCTATCTAGGTTAAGTCAAAGGATTTAGGATTGATATTTTCCCTGATAGTCTTAATTGCTGAGTGGAAAGCATCTAGAGTGCCCTTTAGTTCTTGTTCACCAAAGACTGATGGGTAGGTATAAGTGAAATTAATCACTTTCAACTCAGTCAGGGAAGCTTTTTGGATATGTTTAGCTTCAGTTTCATATTCATTATTTTCTGCAATAATACTCCTTATCAAAGCAATGCGCCAACTAATATTTTTCCTGAGGATGAAGAAAAGAGACTCTTCAGCACCCTTTAGGGACTTTTCTACATAGAATTTATTAAAGCTGTGCCTCTCTATCTCCATGAACTTTGTCATTGCTGACACCCGTTTTTCCTCCTCTGTATTCCAGACCTGGAATTGAGCTTGTAATTCTCCCATCACTGCCTCGGTGTCATGAAGAACTGAATGTGAATATTTAATGTATTACCTACCATTATTGAGCACTTGAGACATCCACTCGTCAACTGAAGAAACCAAAGTCCCTAGCTTTTGAACTTGATTCAGCAATGTTTTATTTTCTACAGAATTGGGGTCAAACACCTGAGATGATTAGGACAGTGGGGTAACATCAAAGTTGCAGAATGTATTCATAAAATGGGAAAGTGAGACAATGGCATGCTTCAATTCCTTCTTCTCCTTGCTATCTTTCACTGATGTGATCAGCATCTGTTGGGTTGTTTCCTTGAAAAGGTGATTCTTTCCTGCTCTGTCCATAGTCCCTAACTCAATTTTGGTTACCTCAAAATCCTCAACTACCACATCCTTCTTTTCTTCCTTTGGTCTGCAAGTAGCTACCTCAGCTGTCCACTTCCTAGTTTTAGCATCAGCAAACATGCATGTTGTACTTTTCACTTTCTCGGCCTTGGGAGTCTTTTGAGCATATTTACTAACAATATCCTGCACCAGAATTGATATAGGAATCAGACTCCGATTCCTATTAACTGAAGAAGTTAACCATTTGGGTGTATCATTAGTTTTTTCTGGCTGAGGACCAACTTTAGTAGGGGTGTCCATTAAATCCAGGGTTACCTCATCGAGGTCAAAGAGATCTTTCCCGATTTGGTCATAATCTCCAATTTGGTAGTTCAAATCTCCAAACTTGTCATCCTCCAGATTAACTATTTATGTCTGATCCTGAGTCATCTTCACTTTTCTTTGTGATCAAGATCTCAACTTGGTAATGCGTTGAGGAGAGGCCACAGTGGAAATCTCTACAACAGAATTCTTCTTAGAATCTTTCTTTTGCTGCTTATCTGAGGAATCTGCATTACCAGATGGTTTAGGAAAATTAGAAACAGAGGGGGAGGAAAATAAAATTGAAGATTTAACTCCAATTGTTTTAGGACTAGACTGCTCTCTTTTTTCCTGCAACCATTTTTTAGTTAATTTGAGAACATGTATTCTACATTTAATGTCATCTTCCTCCTCCTTTGACCAATCCATATTTATCTCTTCGGTGTCCAGAAGTCTTTTGAAACTGGGTTTGACCAAGTCAAAACCATCATCTGTTAGCCCCTCTATGCTGAACTGTATTCTCATGGACAGAATTTGGGAAATGCAAATTCAGCTATGGCTTCTTGTCATGACTTGGGACTCATTTGCACAATCCTCCCAAAAATCCTCTAGGCAGGGAACTGGAAACATGTGAGATCTAAGACCTAGGCTCCTGCTAGCAAAGTTTTTGTTATCATAGTATGTTCACTCTGTATAATACTTGAAATCAAAATGACCAAGGTCACTTCCAATACTTATTACATCTTCAATAGTCAATCATGAAAACTTTCCTAGCTGCAACGAGAACATTTTATCACCTCCTTCCCCAG
This sequence comes from Thuja plicata, assembly GCA_018584345.1. Classification (NCBI taxonomy): domain Eukaryota; kingdom Viridiplantae; phylum Streptophyta; class Pinopsida; order Cupressales; family Cupressaceae; genus Thuja; species Thuja plicata. The sequence goes on from MU225890.1 coordinate 774,301, forward strand.
GAAGAAAATGTTTAAGCACAATAGCAAGCTGTCTACAAACTTCTGCAAGGATGAAACAATCAAATGCATACCTATGAAATTTTGTAGGGGCATCTTCAAAACCACCAATTCTTATATAAGAGAACCTAGGGAACTGGATATAAAAATTCCCAAATCTAGTCACAAACTACTGAGCTTCTAAACTCATCCTCCTAGCTGAATCTCCAGACATCTTGAAACAAATATTACCCATAAAGGTATCATGAACCCTCCTGTAATTCTGAATCACATTGTCTTTGCAGAGCATAGGAAACTATTCAAAAACACACATGCCATCAATCCAAGGCTCGTGAATCATACCATCCCATATCCTACTACATGCTAGACAATACATTAGATAAGAAGACATGAAAAAGCTACATCCAGTAAGCTTGGAACTATTCAGTTTCTCTCTCATAGATTCTACAATTAATTCGGCCCAATCCAACTTGTGTTTTCCCTCTAAAACAATTTCTACATAACAGAACAACCAGTTTGAAAACAAGGAAGCCTCAGCTGACCCTCTAACTCTATGTAACATTACCATAATATCACTAATGTATGGATGCAAATGGTTTTTGCTTAACTTTTTGGATAAATAGGAACCTCCCCTTTGGGCATTTAATAACCAATGCTTTGCTATTGCAGTTCAGTTTGCGTTAGCATTTGGCCTGAACTTAATAAGAGATTGGGAAGGAGAGAAAGCAAAAAAAATTTGCTCTTGGATTTGGAAAGCTGAAGCAACAATTCCTCTGTTCACAGCCATTAACACCTCACCATTTCTTTTAAGAATTTATTCGGTTCACTGGTCATAATGTCTGATACACTCATGGACAAGTTTAGGGCATACCACTACAAGAGGGAAGCAAGCGACTACACACAACCCACTACTTAAAATTTCAAAAGAAGGAAAATTCTCCTCAACAGACACAGTAAGCCTATCAGTTATTCCTTCAACATCATATCCCTCTAAATTTGTGTCTGTTACAATAGGATTTTTGCACACCAAAATAGACACACTCCCAAACAAATGGAATGTAGACTTCATTCTTGCAAGAAAAGACTGAGAAATGCTACAGAAACTCTCGTAAAATTCACAAGCTCTTAAATTTAAACACTGGAGCAGTGACAGCCTAACTTACCTTAATCACTGTGGAAAATTCTACAATCAGAGCTCCAAAAACCCTTACCTCCACTCTTTGCGCATACAGATAGTGACAGTATTTCAAACAAAATAATGAATGCCAAGAAGGGTTTTAATAAGAAACACCACGAATGAGTAATTAATTTCTTATAATTAAGGCAATAAAATCTTGGAGAATAAAGTGACCGCTCACACACACAATTATTTACTGCCACTTGCGCAAAATTTTATGCCGTAGGAATTCCTCATTAATTCGACAACTTGGACATGACTTAACCACCACCAATATCTTTCTTCATTAAAAGCCTTTTCTGAGTGGGGTCCACAACTGAAAAGATGTTGATTGAACTTTACTTATGCCACATGTCACTTTTAAAATCATTGAACACTCTTGAACCAAGTTCAAGGTTGTTCATGTGTGTTCATCACTGTTCAAGTCTATCCCTTTTATATCCCACCTTCATCTTCAAACTAGAAGTCCCATGCTTAACTATTAATTCCCATCTTTGATTAACCAAAAGCTTCTAAAGCTTGTGATCATGAAACACCTCTTTTAGTGAAAACCCTAATCACTTTCAACCGCTTCATAAAAATATGAATGAGCTTGAACACTCTTGAACACTCTTGAACTCAGTTCAAGGTTGTTCGAGGTTGTTCAAACATGTCCAAACCTGTTCAAGAAACACGTTAGCAAAAGATTTTCCTTCTTTTTTTACAACAAAGGTGAAACACATGGGAGATTCTATGACTGAGATTTTGAACATGAGGGCTTAGGCAACTTGAGATTCACAAAAATAACAAGGCGACTCTAAAAAATTGAACATTAGGACAAAGATCAAGATTTGGACTGACAGATATTCAACCTAGGGCTTGATGCATGAGGGCTTTACCCTTCAAGCCATCTTATGATATTTTGAAATCCTTAAATATACCATCCTAACTTCCATTTTCTAGAATCTTAGTTAATTCCACTAGACAAAATGCAAGTTAGGACTCCATTAGTGAAATGAGCTTCTAACAAGCCTCTTCCTGGACTATTTTTAGAAAACTAAATCAAAACCACCTCAAACCAAAACTAGACAACCTCAAATCAATTAGGAAGTAACACTAACACAAAGGGCCTTCAAAAAATCAACTTGGTTTTCAAAGATCACACCAGACACGGTTGTACAGTTCATAAATGCTCAGAAAAACTCTTCATCTTCCTTTCCAAATGCATCAAAACTTCAATACATAACTTCTAACCATCTTGGTTCAAAGTAATAACTTAAAAAAAATTAATATGTGAAGTCAAATCAATCCAAAATTCCCTATGAATTTTGGGCTTCCATCTTGTAACTCTCGAGCAACTTTTGGAAGTTGCATGAGCAACATTTGGCAAAATCTTGTCTTTTTGCACTCGGAGACTTTTGGATTGGATCCTAACCTATCAAATTAACATAATATGACCAAAATGACATGAATCCAATGAATTTAACACTTAGGACTCCTAAAATAAAAAAACATACTTAAAGCAACGTAAGCCTAAACAGATGATCCTAATGGACTAAAGCATCTCTAGGCTCATAAGATTGCCTAAGAGATCCTTGACCAAAAAAATGGATCCACAACCAAAATTGTATGATCTTGCACTGCACCATGATATGTTTTGTATGCACTTAATGGATCTATATCAATAATATTAAGATTGTATATGTTTCAGATCAAAACTTCTATTACTCTCTAACAATTGTAATAGACCTTAAAATCTCTTAATAGAGTAGACGTAACCATCTTATTGTAAATATCCTAACTGAGTGCACACATTGATTGTGTTGCTAAATCCTCACATGAGGTAGATCTAATTGATCTCATTATTACTCATAACAGGGTAAGATCATAATAGGTGATCACTCTTTGTAAGCTTTAATAAGATTCTTTATTGGTGCAGTAGTGAATTTTTGTGGGTCTCATCCCCACCACAATTTTTACCTTCTAACAGGGGTTTTCTGTGATACCAAAATACTAGTGTCATGAGTACTTAATTTAATGTATGTGTATCATTTATTTTACATGCATTTATATTTCAGCACTGATACTATATATTTTATGTAAGCAATCTACTCAGTCAATTAATACAAAATAGTGGTTACAAAGAATTGATTAAAAGTTTTTAAGGGTACTGATTCACCCCTCCCCTCTCAATACACACCCTTTCCATTATCCCATCAATTGGTATCAGAGCTAGTTCTCTTATTTTGAAGGTTTAATCACCGAAGAGAAAATATCTTACAATGGAAAGGTATGCACTTGACAAAACTATTGAAAATCAGAAGTTACAGCTGCAGATCTATGTCAAACAATACAAGGAAGCCAAAGAGAAACTTAGGGAGATGTTGATTAAGAGAAAGGACATGGCACTTTTCCATCGTGAGATTGATTATCATGAAGAAGAGATTCATTACCCATTTGATACATTTGGATCTAAATCTAGTAGTATATCTAATGTAGCTAAAGGAATCATATCAAAACTATCTGAAAGTAATCAACAACTTACTGAACAAGTGAAAGCACTACAGATCGATCAAGATACACAAATGGTTAGAATGGTTGAAGTCTTGAACGATGCAAAGAAAGATGAACAAGATAGGAACATGGATGTTGATGATAGAAGATAGATGACTGAAAAAATACAAGAGAAAGAAACTAAGATATCGAGACTTGCTGAAAATTACTTTGAAATCACCAATCAAGTGGTTGCTATGAATCATGAGGCAAACCGAGTGAATACCAAACTTGCAAAAAGAATAGATGAAATTGGTGTATTGAAAGAATAAAATGAAAAACTGAGAAATGAAGTGAAGATTTTAAAACAACATAATGAATTGATTAAGAGATATGAAGAAAGAACTAAGAGAATGGATGAATGGGTCTATGCAGGATCATGGTATGCCAAAAGTTAGCGATATGAAAAAATTAGTTTTTCACTCGTCCAAAAGCACACCCAAAAGTTTGTTGACTTTTGATTAGGCCCAGGTGTCAGTACACCTGGCCAAGCCAAAATCCAAAGCTAAAGCATTACCAGATATCTAATATTATAGGATATCAGATAATATAAGATATCTGATGTTATCAGATATCAGATAATATCAGATATCTGATATTATCTGATATTTCATAATATCATATATCCAATATTCATCAGTAACAATAAATTGTTTCCCGCGGCTGCGTTTAAAATTTTCATTGTGAAAACATTGAAGTAGCCAAGCCTCTCATATCATATATCAGATAGGGATCTGATATCAGATTTTCTACAATTAAGAGGTAAGTGAAATTTATTAGTTTCATTCTTGTTTTTGTTTTTGTATTGAAATTTATTGTTTTAAAAAAAAACTAGGGGTTAAATGATATTGTTTATTTTTTTAAAAAATTGATTATAAGCTAGAGTTGAAATGATAAAAACTAGGGTTGAAATTGATATTCTTTATTCTTTATTATTTTTGAATCAGACATGGATTTAGACCAATCTAAAAATCCTCCCAATGAGTCCGCAAACAATCCAGAACCACCTCAAAACAATCCCCTACCTTCTGAAGACCAACCGTTCTCAAATCCTCAACCATTACAGGATCTCATAGGAGACAATGTAAATCAACTGAGAGGATATCAGAACACATATGTGAATATCCCCACCTTGTGCCCCATGTTTTCCATGCTAAACTCCATTATTGAAAGCATGAAGAAACTCACAAAACAAAACAATGTTGCACTTCTTTGGTGCGAATCCATGCATGCCCAATTTGATGATGGGCTTGACTATGATCAAGTTATGGATTGAAATATATCAAAACATGACATATTTAACATTTTTGTTGATCCCAAAACCGATTTAAAAGTGGACCCTAAAAAAACCAAGTTGTCAATTAAATGGTGCACAAATGATGCAATACGTGACAACTTTTGGGATCGCTGGTGGATGGTTTTTGATAGACCACCCAACAACAATTTGGATGTCCCATTTTATTTCATAAGAAAATTGTATGCTGAATTTGTGCTCGGTCACAAAGTAAATTATTGGAGCATGAGATAGAACTAGGGCATAGGCTTAGGCGCTCTCCACGATAGGCATGGGGCACAGTGGGTGAAATCCCACACATATGTCCCCCCTCTTAATATTTCACCACCTCCTACAGTGCAGCATCCTGACATTATTGTTGAGGCTGGATCACAGACTATTCGGGCCATTCACACCTTGAGTGATCTACTGGCTAGGAAAAGTGCAAAATTTTTGCCTCGTCATGCTGATGCTTCTGTCCCTTCCACATCCTCCATGAACTCACATGTTTGTGTGCCTCATACTTGCGTTATGTGCAATAATATGTTCTTGGGTCCCCTGAATGATAGTGATGCATATAACTATGTCTTTGAGGTGGATGATACTACACGACACACTGCAGGCACTGAAGCACCCCATGGATATGTGAATCAAGGGCATATAGAGCCATGGACTCCTCTTTTTACGGTAGGAGTAAACAGTTAACCATATACATATCTACATGTTCATTTCTGATTATTTTATCTTTTTCATGTGTTCTATGTATGTATAATTTCCATATTATATCTTTGGCATGTGTTGTATGTATATATTATTTCCATATTATGTCTTTGTCATTTATTGTATTTATGCATGTATGTATGTTCATTTTCATATTATATCTTTTCCATGCGTTGTATGTATGTATTATTTTCATACTACATCTTCATTTTCCATTAGCCATCTAGTGCACTATACTTTTGAGAGCACCAAAATGTTGATTGCAAGATTCATGGTAGATAGGAGTACAATTGATTAATGTTTTGTAAAATGCATTATGTTATTTAACATTTATTTTACATGTGCTTATTTGAAAGACTCCATTATTGTGAGGTTGGGATAACTAAACCTCTAATTTGGTTTTCAATTTCCTTCATTCACACATGTGGCATGCCCACTGAGATAACCTTTGATCCTTTATAGATTTGTCTTTCATTTGATTAATGTTATTTTTTTGTTATTACACCATGTTTGAATAGATCTAAAAGTAATTTTCATGCTTTGTTTATAATCTTTGCAGTCAATGTAATGAAATCTCTTTACATTGTTCAAACAGTTAAACATGCTTTGTTTATGCTTGTATATCCCTTTGATGCATTTTATCAAAGAGTTTAATTGGTGTAGGAGCTCTCATGAAAACACCTAGGTCCACCATGGAGCCAGTCAAAGACAGAAGGAAAAAGTCATCCCTAAGGGTAAATTGGGGTGTATTAGAACCAATAATGGCAATTTGCAATAAAGATTACATAATGAAATGTGTTTAAGTCTTGTTAGTCCAAGTAGAGGGCTAGAACATCAAAAATATTCTAAGTTGGGTCAATAGTACCCAAAGGGTCTAATTAGGATTTAGAAGTATCTAAGAGATTCAATTGGACTCTAGAAGTGGAATTAAATAAGTTAGAATGCTTATATTTCAATAATTTGTAAGTTAAGAATTCAAATATTTGAATTTTAACGGTTACTTAGTTTAGGAGGGAAATGAGTTTTAATGGGTAAATGTAATTGTAATAAAAAAAAACCAATTGGAGTTGTTTGATATGATTACTAGGCATCATATTGGATAGGCTCATGGTAGGGAAGAGACATAGTACAACCTGGTACAGAGATTGTATAGACTACACAAGTTTGAGCAATAAAAGTGGTAGTTTTTTTGCAAATTTCATGATTTTTGAATGTTTCAACAAGTCTAATTCATTTAACATACATTAATGTGTTTTTTAGAACCTTTGTAAATCTATTTTCAATTCATTTGTATTGATTTTGCATTGAAAGTCTCTGAGTGTACCTTGACAGAGCATAGTTTTGCATTGGTTTAGAAGAATGGATTGAGACTCATCCACTTTTTGTAATCACTGTGACTTGGGGATGATTCAAACATGTGTATTATAGATGTCTAACACTAAATATGCAAGAAAATTCATCAAATGTTGTAGGTGATCACCATTTGATGACTGTTGTAGGGTTAAGAAATAAGGAAATGCTTGCATAGCTATTGCAGTAGCATATTGGGCCTCCTGAGGAGCATTTTTTATGATTGGAATTACTTATGATGAAAGGATGGTGAATCCACCTTTGGTTGGTTGGAATTTTGCTTGGAGAGTCCAGATTGGAGAAGCCCTAGTTTTGGAGGGTTTAGGAGCCTAATTTTGGGCTTTTGATGTTTCGAAGGGTCTGAGACTAATTCCTTTCATATTTGGGTGTTTTAGGACATAATTAAATACTTTCTAAGAGAGGGAGTCCTTGGGTTAAGTTTATGATCTAGTTCCTTTGTAATTTTGCCCATTTTTATGAATTTTTGAGGTCTCAAAGTTGTAACAGTAGGGTATGGTCCAAAACAACCTACCTCTTGCTTTTCATATGTTGTCAATATTGATAAAGGGTGTTTGAAAACCCCATTTTTCACCAAGTGATTCAGAATTTTTTGGAGTTATGGGTTTTGGAAGGTCGTTGATGTCCTAAAATAGTGAATTAGCCGTCCTAGAAAATTTCAAGCACTTTGTGCATAATCCATATAATATGACTCCACAATCAGTTTATTCCTTTTGAATTTGGTTGAATTAGGTCTCTTGTGGCATTAGAAACCTTGAGTCGAGTTGTTGGGTTGAAATCTCATTTTGAGTTATTGCACCTTGGGAACACTTCGGTCTAATATGTGTCGGCACATTCTTGATGCTACGTGAGCAAAGAAAGGCCTCCCCTAGAATTTACCTAGCCAACTAGAGCTGATGTAAAAGACAATTTGGTCCTACAATGAATGGTTTGAAAAGATGCACCATTGAGCAACTTTGAACTGAGCAACACTTCAAATTTTTGCACCAACCGAGATTAAGTAGCCAAATGGAATCCAAGTGGAATCTACCAGAATTGAGATACGTGCTTGTAGGCCTTCCCAAAGTGGTCCTTTTGCACTTCACAAATCTTTGATATCTCTCATGAGGTCTGAGATATGGATCTCCAAAAATCACTGCCCAATTTGGCTTAGTGCACCTTGGGAACACTTCGGTCTGACATGCACCAGAATGTTCTTGATGCTATGTGAGTGAAGAAAGGTCTCCCCTAGCATTTAATTGACCAACTAGAGCTAATGGAGGTGATGGTTTGATCCCACAATGAACGGTTTGAAAGATGCACCATTGAGAAACTTTAAACTGAGCAACAATGCAACTTTTTACACCAACCGAGATCGGGTTTCCAAATGGAATTTGAGTGGAATCATCCAAAATCAAGATATTTTCTTGTAGGCTTTCCCACTAGTAAATTTGACCTTAAATTTTGACTAAACAATTCAACCATCAAATAAAAATGTTTAGGTTGGTCGCATTATAGAAGGAAAACTTTTGTTTTTTTTAATACATGCCCGTGTTGGTCACAATTTCAACCAACACAGTGTTAGTCAAAATTGCAACCGACACAGGTATGTATTAAAAAAAAAAAAGGTTGAAACTTCATTTTAGTGTGCGCGAAGGAGGTAGAAGCTAGAACAGGGTAGAAGCGAAGGAGGTATGTGCTTTGATCTTTGTTCTTTGATGGATGGCCACAACCTGTTTTATAGTTTAATATATGTGCACTTAGTTCCAAAACCCTAATCTTTGCATCGACTAGAAGCATTTCTCTAAACAAATATTGTCTTACCTCATCTATGAATTCACATTTTGTTGAAGCATTTATCAATTGGTCCATAAGCCTTGTCTGTGTTCACAAAAGAAATTCTATGTTGAAGTGTACTCAAATACACTCACAGGAATGGTATTCTGTTACCTAAACTGTTCATGATTGCCACAATTGACCATGAGGAAAATGTGTCATGGTCTGTTAAAAAGGAATCCCATTAAGTCATCCCAGTTCACTTGCATTGGATTTAAATTTCCAAAACTACGAGATGCTCTAGCAGACCGAACTCAAAACCACCGTGTCAGCTCTGCTATGAAGTCGTGGCCCTAATTTGTGCTTTCATCATGGAGATGCCATGCTGCTGGATGAAAAAACAAATTAGGGTAATGTTATTTAACTTGTT
>MU225891.1:0-10976 GCA_018584345.1 Thuja plicata
ACAACCACCGACAGAGGAGCTCTCGATCAGATTTCATACTACTGAAATCCATTTACAACCACCGACGATTTAATTACAGTAATACAAACAAAATTGCTGAAAAGATTGAAGAATCTGTGGAGACTCGTACTTTTTACCCACAAATTAATCTAAATAACACAGACCAAACTGCATTTCCCATACCTGTTAACACAGCAGACAGCCGAACGAACACCAAAACACGCACGCCACAAAACCCTTCCGCAAGAAAACGTGAATATCTGCGGCTCCGAAAATGGGGTTTTCATTCCAAAAACACATTTTTGCCCGGACCCGACGGGAATACTAAATTTGTTTTATTTCACCACATAACCGTGGATTCCAAAGTGATTCCACCTCCTGAGGTGGAATTGCGAAATCCACGTTTTCAGTTAAATGGGGATTTCAAAATCCACATTCTCATTCTTACAGAGGGCATCCAAACAGGGAATTGCACCCCATAACCGGGTTATGCCGCCCATAACCCGGTTATGGGGTGCAACCAAACGGGCCCTTAGTGAGTATACTTTCAAATCACTACTACTTTACGAAAACATGTGTTCTTCCCACTATCCCAAACGGACACAAGAATATTTGAGAATAAAACCACTGAGCCTGGTCATAAATGTCTGTTCCAGAATTCATTAATTTATATGCTAATTACGAAGGGGAGCTGATATTTCTATCATCAGTGATCTGCATACCTTATTTCATACATTCCTTGGGTAGTAAACCTTGAGATTTTAATTAACTGAATTCTTAGGGTAATTTCATGTCTAATACCAGTTCGACAAGTTTTGCAATGAGAGAGCTTCTTTCAATTGTAAATTATCATGTGAGATCCATGTAATATAATTCTTAATAGATTTATAGGTATTGAAAATTAATTTTAAGTTAACGATGGTGTCTATAACTTAAATGTGAAAATATAATGTTTTGTTTAGGGACTATTACAAATGTAGATTCCATTTCAACTACAGGCATTCAGGACATTCTTCTCAAAAAAACAAAATCTATATATACTATGTTAGCAACTGCTTGTAATTCAAATTAGAAGCTTTGACTGCGTAATTCTTTCATTTTATTTCAAAACAATCAAAACAAGACCACATTTCAGCTGAGCTCCTCCCAAACGCTGTACGGATGTTTTGTTATTATGAAAGAAAATTCACAATCATTGAAAAATTCATTTTGAATTTTATTTTAAGAAGAAACCATTAGCCACAAATCTTGTAGCCTGTTAAACACACTCCATTATGTGAGCCAGAAATCAGGACATTCTTCTCCAAAAAAAACAAAATCTATATATACTATGGTAGCAACTTTTACCACTTTTCTGTGTGCATGTAACTTTGAATTTCTTTTCTTTACATGGACATTTTACATTTAGAAACAACAGAATTTTTATCGCTAAATTGTTATGCAAAAGCAACAAACTCCTTTTTCAAATTTATTGCTAAAGATAATGGAGATCTCTCTGAAATAATTTCATTATCTCTTCAAAAGTATGTATACACAAAACTGTTTTACTGGTATATGCTAAACGTACTCATTCATACTTGAAACTGTTTTACTGCTATCTTGTAGTCCTATGGTCTGCTAAAAGTAGTCATTCATACAAAACTACTTAATTGTTACCCTGTAGTCCTATGCTCTTCTTAAAGTACTAATTCATACAGTAATTCTCTGCAGGTAAATCCTGATGGCTAAAATGATGTCCAGATTTCTTTTCTGCTTGTTTATTACTCTTTCAGCTTCCTGTTATGGCTCAGATGCAGCAAGCAGACAAAATCTACTGGAATACAAAACAGTTCAATTATATAACAAATGCGTACCTGTTCTAGTGCAGCAGGAGAGGTTCTAAACCAAGTAAAATGAGGAAAGAGTAAATTGGCGATTAAAGCGGGAGGAGAAGCGGGTGGTGGGAGTAGCTAGCCAGCATCTAGTATATATAGCGTGAATGCTGGCTACAGTGTTGCCATGCATGTTTAGGTTATATCAAACAATGACATGTTTATTTACCGAGTAGCGATGTTTTCCTGTCTATCACATGTGGCAATTTTTACCAAGTAGCGATGTTTTCCTGTCTATCACACGTGGCAATTTTTACCATAATTCAAGAAAACATTCTATGCAAAGTTTTGAATTATTAAATTTTTGGCTGCATATTTAATTTAGAATATATCTGCAATCAATCTAACTCAATACGTAATTATGTCCAGATTAACTTTAGTGGTTAGTTTCGAGGATTCCCAAATTTCCTCCGCTTTTAATTGCAAAAGATTTTTTTAACAATATATATCTTAACCGGCCACTTTTTATTATTTAATCCCTCCAATATTAGATTCTCAAACTTTAATATTTTAATAAAGTATTAAAACTGTCCAATGAAAAATCTGGACGTTGACATCTGTAAAACTGAAACATCGCCGAATACAGTGTTTTTAGTTGTATTATTTAAAAACCGATGGTGTATTCACTGCTTTATTGAGAAGGTATCATCATATACAGACAAGTTTTCAGTATGTACAGTTAATAAATAGACTGGAGACAAATTTAAAAATTGAAATAAAAAACAAACTGCTGTTGAACAAAACGTAACAATAACAGTGAAAATAAACATCAAATGCCCCTCTGAAACTTGTATACTATTCGTTTGAATAATAGGCAGAGTTGTCAAAATCCCTATACATACAAAATTCTAATGGTGATCAAATTACACCATGCAAGCTTAGAGTTGGATCCAGTATTCCTATCATGGAAGAATGATTTCCTTATCGTATCACTTTGAACCTCTTTGTTCAGCTCCTCCTTAAGCTTCTGTAAACTCACTTTTATATCTATACAATCCTAAACTTCAACTTTATTCAATTAAAAATGCATTGATACAAAGCTGATCTCTAAGTTAGAAAAGCTCCAACTTGGTTAAGTCACGAGCTCTTGAAATCAGATTAGTTTAGCCATGTGGGCAGCTTTTAGATAGAGTCGTGGTCTTTACTCATCTGATGTAGAATGATGATCACACCCATCATAAAAGCCTGGTCTATGCCAGCTTTCACTACAACATTGAAAACATCTTTTGACAACATTACATCTGATGTTGCGAATCGTGGATAACTACTTTCGTTACGGTAGGTGCAGAAGCTCACGGACTATGAGTGATACCGAAATGACAAACTTTACGGCGGGCATGTCCAAACTCATTTCGTGCAGTCAATAGCAAAGCTACATCGATTTCTTGATTATGAGAGATGTCTTCAACAAACGTGCATTTACCATTCTCCATTCCTGGTCTCCACCACAATAAAGTCAATAGTTCAGGGAGAATCGCAGTCCTGTTTTGATATCTATGGAAACGAGACACCTTTTTTCGAGCACTGCTTAATTACCTTTCCCGGTGTAAGACTGCCGGAATGTCTGAAAATTCCGATGGGCATTTCCCCGGAGTAAGCCTATCGGCTTAATTAACCTGCTAACCAGATATATTCTTTATTGTCTATGTAACATTCTAATACAAATTTAAATTACATACAATTTTTTCTCAACATTTAATAAAAATATGTGTATTACATTTTTTCTTATAATTATTTGAATGAAACATTTGTAAATTTCAATTCTAAGGAATTTGTAGTCAATACACTCTCTTTGCTTGTTTCTTTTTATTTATTTATTGAGCATTTTGAAACAATAAGATAGTGGACTTATATCATTAATGCATAGCTAATCTCATGTTAAAGGTATATAACATGTATAAAACAACAAATCTATGTTTATAGATGAGAAAGTATACTATTAGTAACATGGAATTTAATTTGATATAGTAGTGTATGAATGTCAAATTCATATCTTTTTTATTGACGTACATGAAATGTTACTTGATATTAAAGGAATAAGATTAATTTACTATGTATGTGTATCTCATATAATTTTTTTTATATTAAATAGTTAAAATTTATACGAACTTTGTATATATCTAATATTGCTAAACTATTTTTAAATCTATAATATATTTAAAATAATCATTTTATATATTTTCAATAACATAAAATCCATTCATTTTATTTTTATTATTGATTCATCATGTTCATTATTGACATAAATGAAAGTTTAAAAAATATGGGCCCAAATGAGCAAAATTATGCTTGTATTTTTAATCAAAATTAGAAATATATAAGCACTAATAGTCAAAATAGATGAAAAGAAAATAGTGGAAATAAAAAAATATATGAAAATAAAAGAATAGAAATGTATCATGAATACCAATATTATTGAAAAATCACTCATTCACAATTAAGTATGAAGCAAGTCAGGATCTAGGCAATGTGGCCATAAAATCACAAAAATGTCAATATCAATGTGGTCGAAATGTTGATTAGAATATGCATAGAAAATAGCAAGAGATCAGAGGCAATGAATAATAGAGGTTCCATAAGGAAAACATAACTTTATTTGATAAAAAGAAAATAACATTAGTTTCTTGGAATAAAGAGATGTAATTGAATGTGAAAGAACGCTAAAAATAGTCAATTATGTAATAATTAATACATCTAAATAATTATATTTATAAACAAATTAAAATAATCTTGGGGTGGTTCTATAAAACATTCCTTAATTTTTACTCTCTGACTTAATGACAACTATTCCTCTATGCAAATCTTTATGCAACTTATTTATTTTAAAAATACTAAATCAATATTATCTCAAAAACTCCGTGGTAAAATCCTAAAAGGGCTACTGAAATCACATTGTGATTACTGAAAAGGTCAAAAATCAATGATTCCTCTTCGTCTTTTCATTCTTTGAATTATAAGGATTTTCATTGTGATTTTGAACCACCAAAACTTAAATATCATGAACCATTCATAAAAATTATGTCTAAAGATAGAAAAATTACATCTTCCAAGATGATTTAGAGCAATTGAAACTCATCTCCATCATCCAGAGGTGGCAGAAGATTAAGATCCAAGGCCGATGAAATCCTGCCACTACAACCCTTTGCTTTCGTCTCCAAATCTATGACAACTGACAAAGTATCACGATCACTCTAAAAGCTTCACATTTGAGCTCCCTCCTCACAAAATTCCTGTCTATAGGAAGAAGAAACTAGATATTGATCACTAGAATGAAACAAGAAACATTGTTTATTGGAAACTTTGAGAGAAAAATAGAATCGTTACAACACCTAGAGTGCTAATAATTTTTGCAAATAAATAGATCAAATTAGCACTATGCTCCCCTCCCTCTGTATCATAGGTGCCTTGTTATCCCCCTCACAAATTTTCATCTCTTCATCACTTCATGAGTTCAAGCTATATTAATGAAAGTTAGGGCAGTGGGAGTGAAAATACAAAAGCATTCCAGCTCATTGATTTGATATCCTATTGCTAAAGATTTGATTTTGTAAGATTTCATTCTTTATTGCTGGAAGATTTGATTCGAATTCATTTTTATTGGCAAGTACAAAACAAACATCTTACTTAATTACTTGATTGAAAAACTGTTTAACAAAAGCAAGAACCCAAAAACTATTTTAGGAAAACTATTTTGGTGTGAGATAGGTATTGGTAAAAGCTCATAGTATCGGCTAACTATTGGCTAATAACTAACACGTACACCTAAGGAGGTTCAAGGGATAAGTCGATAGGAAATTATAAGGAAAATTTAAATGTGAAAAATAAAAAATTATATTTTATATAAAATATAATTTTTTCTATATTAGTTAAAATATTAATAAAACAAATTATAATTAAATTAATTCTAATATGTTTTAGTATTTATCCTTTCATAAAAAATAATTAGAGTTCATGCACAAAATAGATTTAATGAAATAAAAATAAATCAAATCTCCTCAACCATTGTGAGAGACTTGAGCAGGAAGATTCAGAGCATAAGCATTCATCAACATAGGGAAGGTTTGATGTATTAACAGATATTGGAGTTGTGAAATCTTCAATAGACATGCATGCAAAATGCATAGACATCAAACATGGTGCATTAATAATATAATATAATTGGATGTTATTTCATGGAATACAATAATTTAATGGTAAAACATTTATAATTTATTCGAAATGATTTTCCAAAACCTCAACTCAAATTAGAAAAATTAAAGCAAATAAAATATGTATAAACTTAAAAACAAAGAGGAGGCATACAATTAAGCTACAACCATGGTTTTTGGATTAGGAGTGGAAAATTTTAAGATCGTATGTTCCCTCTAATTGATCCTCATGCACAATGGTTAATTTCATTCGTCAAAGTTTGCATATTGCAAAGAGAGTAAGGCTAGTTGAATACTTGTCTCTATTTACAGTCCAATAAAGAAATGCAAGTCATCTACTACAACCTTCTTTCCTATTCATCCATTATTTTGGAAAACCATGATGAATGGTCTTCAAAATTGTGGAAAACCATCAATAAACATATGCACATTTAATCAACAAGTTTATTAAAACAATATAATAGTTTGTAACGTACTGAAATAAATTTATTTAAGGCAATCACCATAGGAAATTTTTAAGGAAATCTTTATGTCTTTGATTCCAGAGTCCAGGCTAAGGTCTACATCATCAACAAGATTGGACAACAAGGAGTAGTTGTACTAATCATTGACTAGCTCTCACACGAAACAAATATCAACTTGGGAATGGATGGTAGTGCAAGGCGAACATTACCTAGTGTGCTCTAGAAGTTACCGTCATGAAGGGGATTGACGCTAGCATAGTCTAAGAGGGAATTTTTGTTGATGGGATTGATTTCTATGGTCATAGCATGTGTGGTCATAGGCGACTTCACTTTGAGAGCCCAACCACAATGTGGATGATTTCATTTATCATGTGTCAATGAGAGTGTTGAAATATTGACTCTCGCAAAAGGGCAAGATGTTAATCAATCATATATCTCATCGGGTAAAGACATGAATAGGATTGTTATACAACACTAAATAAAGATTAATTAGGTTGTAATAGAATGGTACTTTGTTCATAGGCCAGAGGTAGATTAAAAAATAAAATTAAAGATTATTGGGATCTACTAAAATATATAGGTAAGGTATAAAATCATAATCAATTATTTAATCGTTGAAATATATATTATTTAAGTAGCACAATCAATTGTAAAGCTATATCTAAATAATTTGAATGAAACAAAAAGAATAATCTACATATAATAAAAAGAAGATAATGGTTATTTGAATGAAATATTACTTAGTTGAATGTTTGACGATAGGTTTCATTTTTGTTTAATTAATCTTGTTGCTTACTATGAATTTTGTTGCTACAACTAGTATGGAACAACTAGGACTCAAACCTAGGACCTTCTTATTTTATATTGGAGTTCTCTCCCGATAGAGATATTGGCCCCTTTGTGGTCATCTCATCATTATTCCAAGTGTGTCTTATTTTCAACACTCCCCTTTAAGCCTCACTACTAGTGTTTGGGGCTCCTCGCCTAGCTCTAATACCACATGCTGAAGTGCAACTCATATGGAAGAACTAGGAATTGAACCTATAAATTTTTAATGTCTACACTTCAGACCCTTCCATTTCATGTTGGAGTGGTATACCAACTCAGTTACTAGCCCCGCTATGGATAGCCCATCCTTGGTCCAACTGTGGCTTGTTTCCAATATTTTTAGAAGGTATATTTAGAGTAAAAAGATCAATTTCTTATTTCTAATTCTTTGAAGACAAGAGAAGAATTGATAAAGAGGTACATGGATACAAAGTTGTTTCAATAGATACAATAGCTTTGAGTGCACTTCTACCACTTGTATTTCTTAGTTTTCTATTACCATGGATGGAACACAACTATTATTTGACAAAATGCCATATAAAATTTACTTACAAATATGGAGATAGAATTTTAAATAATGCCTCGATTAATGCCTTGAAAAATTAAGGTTTTCTCACTATCATATTTGGATTTCATTTAAAATTGTAAGGAGATTATTTATTTTTAAATTTATTTTCTATTCTAAGGATATGATATCCCTATGGTGTAAAAGTTGTGTAAATTGCATCCAATAGCTACCTCATAAAGAACTGAAAATAGATAAATAAAAAAGTAATAATAAAAACTCATAAAATTAAAATTAGAACAAAATTAGTCTTGAAAACTTTCAAAGAATTTGTACTAGTGTTTTCTTGGGTAGTCATATATTAGTTAGCTAAGAGGATTTCCATCATGTGATTATTCATTTTCAGATTACGTTTTTTGTTGTCAATTATTAATTTCTTTTGGCTAGTTTGTACAACCTAGTTGACTTAATGGTGGAGAACTTTAGCGCTTTAAGGAAGGGTCACAATTACAAATTGGTAAATAAGAAATGTATGCTTTGTTATAATGCAGTTAAGTGCCTCCTTTGTAAATTATAAAAGAGTCTTTCTCTTTTTCATTTTATAAGCATCTTTGTCATATAATATATTTTGACGTCATCCTCTGTTTAGATTAGGAAGGAAAAAACAGAGATTCATCACTCCCTTGCTGCAAATGATATTTCGACATGCTACCTTTTTCGTTGTCGATGATTCCTTCATAACACACTTCTCCAAGGGACCTTTTCTAATCGTCGTAAGAAATTTTCAAGGTGATCTTTGTGTCCTTGATTCTAGAGTCTAGGCAAGATTGGTTGACATGGGTAGTTGTACTAATCATTGAGTAGCTTTCAGAACTGAGCGAGCATCAACTTGGCAATGGTGGGCAGTGCAAGGCGAATATTACCTAGTGTGTTATGAAAGTTGGCACCATGTAAGGCTTTGACTCTGGCACCGTTTATGGAATTAATTTATATGTCCATAGCGTGTGTGGTCATAGATGGCTTCGCTCTGGGAGCCCACCCTATAGTGACTTCATTTATTTTGTGCTAATGATAATTTTGTTCAAATATTGACTCCCACAAAAGGGTAACCTATCAATAAGCCAAAATTCTCATTTTAAAAATACGAATGGGATAGCTATACAACACTGACTAATTTATCACAAGGATATCGTTGATAATATTAATCAGGGAGTCAACCCTAATATTAACAATAGTTTTTCATAGGCAAGGGGTAGATTACCATTGTAAAGTTACATCTACAAAATTTGAATGAAACAAAAGGGACAATCTACAAATAATAAAAAGTTACAATAATGGTTATTTGAATGAAATATTATTACAAAGCTTAAAAGGTGAAGATTGAAGAAGTTAATCTTGAAATGAATAATTCTCATAATTAAAAATCTTTTAAAAATTCAATAAAAGGTTGAGAAAGTAGGCAAAATCATATGTTTCTTTTGCATTTGTGTTTTTATTTTTGAAATCGTCTTTGATTATTTGTATAAAATGTGCTTGCAAAATGAAGTATTACTAATTAGATGTTACAATTATTTAATAAATTTGCACTACTTATTTGCTTCTACATCTAATTTGTGTAAGGTTTTTATTTGTAGTTATTGTGAATTGAATACTATAATGAATAAGCGACAATGTTTTGAAGATAGAGAAAAAGTAGAATGAGATATAACAACCTATTTATGAGAAGCACAATGGTATTATTAAAATAATTTCTATACTTTTTACTCATTATTGTATATTATCTTTTCTATCTTTTTGGACATGTGTTTTTCCCTTCTAAATTAAAATCTTGGATTAGATTTATAAGTCCTCTTTAATGATAGTCGCTATTGAGTGTTGTGCACCATGATCCATTTTACTTGGATGTCTATACTTAAGTATTTTGGAGAGAATACATAGTTCTAATTACATAGAGCTTAAATTCATCTATATTTATTTTATAGACTAGTTTCCACTAGATTGTCACATTTGATAAACATCAAATATATCAAAATATAACATAACATATTAATTATATTTATCTCAGCTTTTTCTCTCCAACCAGCTCTGCGACTTCAACTGGTTCCTGCCCGTTTGAATGCTAGGTTGTGCCTCAATTTTGAATGCTAGTTTTTGCCTCGTCCCACACTCCGCCGGGGGAGCTGGGAGGTGATTGTCCAAACCTATTCATGGTCCTTGCAGGGAGAGATGATCTTGAACCCCCTTTGGTAGGGGTTGGCCCCTTTTCCTCTGAGATGTTTGACTCGCCTGATGCCCTAACTGGTTCCACAGTGTCCCCTTCTAAGCATGTAAAGGTGGATAATGTTGCTGCATTGGGGGGATGGAAGATGGTGGTGTTGGGATCTNCCTGAGACGCCTGAATTCTCGGCGGGAGAATTCGGTCCTGAAATCTCTGTCCCAAATGGAGTCATGGAGGACATATCTGCTGCCCTACACCTTGCCCTTGTTGGGAGGTTTGTTTCCTTTAGGCCCACCATAGAGATGGTGCATAGCTGGTGTACGGCCAGGTGAAAAGTTAAAGGATCTCTGTCTGTTTCTGCTATGCCAGGGAGTCTGTTCCTATTCAGATTTAATGTTGAGGCGGATTTTAGTAGTATTTCTATAGGGAGATGGTACTATGGGAAGCACACTCTTCTGATGGCTAAATGGAAGCCTAGATTTAACCTGGAAATTGATCTGCAAAAAGCTGCTTCGGTTTGGGTCCGCCTTCCTGGTCTTCCCCTGGAATTCTAGGATAATAAAGTGTTTAGATGGATAGGGAACTCCTTTGGAAGTTATATGACTGCTGACTCGGTTACTCTGACTAAGTCATGCCTGGTGTTTGCCAGATTTTGTGTTAATGTCACAATGAATAACCCACTTCCCAACTTTGTACTGCTTAAGTCCAAGTTGGGGAACTGGAACTAGGCCATTGTTTATGAAAACGCCACTCTACATTGCCAAAAATGCGGGAAAAATAGGCATGTGGTGACTAACTACAAGGGTTTTGCTAGGCTGAAGGAACATCCTATCACATGCCCATCGCCTAAGATTAACAATGTTGAGTCTGATCTTCCTACGGTGAATACCACAGTTGTACATCCTTCCAGTGGTGGATTCCCCCCCCCCCCAAGGTAGTGAA
>MU225891.1:40261-54970 GCA_018584345.1 Thuja plicata
CCCTTCACGTTGGTTTCAGTCTTCGCAATGCAGATGAAACAATGAAAACGCAAGAGCCTTTTTCTTAAAACGCGAAAAACGAAAACCCTCGCCGTTTCAGTCTTCGCAATGCAGATGCAGATGAAAATGAAAACGCGAAAAATAGCAACCCTCGGTCCGCGATAGAAAACCCGAAGATTGTAACGGGAAGATGACGGACCCGAAAAAACATAAAATTTGGTTGTGAAACAATGAAAACACAAATTTGAAAATAAATTCCACCTTTTCACTGGGAAGATGGTGCCGCTCGTTTTCGGGGCTAAACCAGGTTTTGTGCACATAACCGGAATTGCAAAAAAGGGAACCAAACAGTGGATTTCATTTGTTTTGGGAAACGTTGCCGCCAATTCTCGTCCAATTCCCGCAAACAAACGGGGCCTTATAATTTTAAAGCAAATTCCATGTTCTTCATCTAAATCTTTTGATACTTAAGGTTCTATTCATTCAACTATGTAAGTTGTCTTTCTATTAAAATTATAAATCTTAATGGATAATACACCTAGTAACCATAACTGCAATTATTTTTTCCAAATAGCACTTTAAACAATAACCTTGTCTAAAAGATAGAATTCAGAACCCTTAACTCTTTCATTACTTTCTAAACCAGTTAGTGTGTTGAAAAGTGTGCTTTAATTTGTGTTCGCATCCTAAAGATTTGACTTGTCACTCTAGAAGTTACCCACAATACTATTATATTAATATTGGTGATAAAGTTCTTTTAGCACTTGTGAACTTCTTTATATTTAAGCATCATTGAAAAATTATCAACAAATTAGATATCAAGACCTATAATTTTAAAATATATAAACTTTCACAATTTAGTCTTTCTTTTTCCATTTAAGAAACATTTTGTTTGAACAAAATGTCTTAATAATAGTGGGGTGATTATAAATAGACCAACAAGTTGTTAAGATAAGTTAAGGCCTAAAACAATGATCCATTTGAATGAAGTCTTCTACACTACACTTCTATTTAAAATCATTTAAAAATGGTTGTCCACTAATCCACAACGAAATAATCAAATAAGGTATAAATACTATTAACACTTTCCTTAAAAAGGCAGTGGATAAAAGAATATTGAATATTGTATATGACCGTACAAGAAAATATCTCTATAGAATAGCAATGCAATTATCCAGGAAGTTTGGATCATGAAAAACCCATCTTATTAATGTGTTTAATAAACACTCTTCGCATAGAATTTTACAGATAGCAGACCCACAATCAGAAAAATTGTTTACAGTTCCTAATATCAAAATTCAAGGTCTCTTTTACTAGGACAGAAGGCTTGTAAAAGTCAGAAGCATGTTTAGAGCCACCTGTAAATTATGTAAAAGAGAAAATAATAAATTACTTCATATTATCAATATCAATGTTCTTAATCTAAAACTACAGGTCTTTACATTTAATGTATGGATTGTTAAACTGTAAACATACCAGCTCTTTAAGTTCTTATACTACCAACTCTTTAGGTTCTTATATCATATCAGAAGGCTTCTAATTTAGAGCATGTCCAAACTACTCAGCAATATAGATATATTTTAATTTTAATTTTATTTCTGGATTAGATTGTGTTTGATTTTTCCATCAACAATTTGAAACATATGTTGTGATTCATCATCTACCTCTCTTAGCACTCATTTACATCCTAATGATAGATCACAGAGTGTGATTGGAAACGTTGATGAAAAACTCAAACACAATCTAATTGTGAAACAATATCAAAATTTAAATCATAGATTGTGGAAATCTTATATCATTAACATAGATATATTGTTGTTGTTTCTAAATCAGACTGTGTATCCTTTTTTGTAAATTAATATTTCGCACCACATCCTTCCAACTATCATTAGAATTATAGAAAGCTCAAAAAATAAAAATATTGATATATGTTAAGACCTTCTCTGACATATAATTTTACTACTAAATATTAAAACTTAAGTTTTAATATTAAGAAACAACACATTGCAATATGACATATCAACTTTCCAACTCTTTTAAGCTCTTATACTGGAAAAGAGAGGCTTAATCTCCAGACCCACTATGTATTTATGTACAATTCTTTCTCTGAGACAGAATTTTGTCAATTCCCATATCTGCTAATTAATCTGAGTCGGACAGCTATATAGATGAAAAATATAGATTAAGCTAAAAAAAAAGGTTCTCGTCAACCTAAAGGATTAATTAACTGCCCCAAATATTCTCTTAAAATAGAATGCATCTGATTCAGCACGTAAAACTGTAGTTTCATGTTCAATTATAGTGAAAACATATATCTTGTTGTAAGCCACAGACTAGGGCTTCCATACTATTTCTGATTCAATGAGACGCGTAAAGAAAGTGATCTTTTGGAACGTACAAATGTTTGCCACCTGAAACTCGCTACTAATTGTGTGCTTCTGTCATGCATCTTTAAATTAGATCTAAATAGAATTTGGAATTCAATGTTAGGAGGCTTAAAACAGGGTCGGGCTTTGTAATCCCTTTGCCTTCATTGATAAGCTAAAGCTAATCGTAACTTTTATGCAAGTTGTATTGAGGGTCCACGATTATACGTAGCGAACCATGATGAACATGAATTTGAGAATTCATCAGAACATAAAGAGATTTTTGAAGGACTTAGGTGTGTTGGAGGAAAGTCCACAAGCCTCTGCATAGCTAATAAAAATTCCAGTTTGAAAGCACTGATGCTAACTGAAGATGGAAATCACAGTGGTGAATGCAACTCTCAATAGCTGCTTGATTTATTAAACAGGGGAAGAGGTCAAAAGGTATAGATCAGAGTATTTTTTATCATTAAAGGCCTCCAAAGTTCTAGTATTTTTGAAGGGCTTCAACTGGTAAATATAAACTTTTACAAGTGGTAAATATAAATGCTTACAGGTGGACAAACAATTTGTAGATGCAACTAAAACATCTTACAAAATACAATAGTTTGACTGATTAGAATTATCGAGCTCTCTACAATAGGTTTATATCTTACTTTTGTAAGCAATATAGATTGGCCAATCATTCTCTAGTGGTGAATAAGGTCCCTCCTTTTAAATTTACTTGCATACCCTCATTTTTATTAGTCCCTGCCGTTAAGGCATGAGACTAATGTTTTCGCATTGCTTTTCATATTAATAGAGGTTTTGGGAATCACAACAACTTCAATTTATCCTATGGTCTGTGCTAATTATTCTATTAAATGTAATTTTTTGCTTTTTTCTTTTGTTTTCCTATTGGTTGTGGGCTTTTTTCTGGGTGGTATTTTTCTTTTTCAAAAAAATTAGGAGTGCTGGAAATTGGAAACGTGACATTCTGCATTTCATTTCACGTGGCTGGTCTAGGCTTCCACAGTTTGCATACATGCCATGGAAACTAAAAGGGTAGGTGTTTCTGACAATGAACACTACTTGTCTTGGCTAAATTTCCACAGTTTACATGCATACTTGGCCTATTGTAGGAAACTTGTTTTAGATGAGAAAAAAGCCCAACGAAATTATATTCTCCCTTTCTCAACAATAAGGTCCTCGGATAACACTGCGCCTTTGCACGAAAACACCAGTGGTGGCACGTCTTCTTCTACAATGGCCCAGGAATTTCTAAAAACTCAAGATCACATCTTTGTAGGGCAGCCGATCATGATCTATATGTCCATGCAAATGACATATATGATTTTCACTTGTGAATATTTTGGGAGACCTCAAGCATTGATTCAAGAATAAAACTTTGCAGATAGAAAGGGGGAAAGTACACAGACTTCAAAAGAAATTTCCTCAGTTGGAAGTAAGTTTGTTTTAATTTTGTGAAAGATATATAAGTTTTTTCTTTGTCTAAATCAAACTTGAATTGAGGTTTTCATGGTTGTAGCGAAAATGGGAATGGTGTTCCCTCTCTAACCTCTGTCAATTACATTTAAAAATGTCAGTTACTTTGTCAACATGCCTGCAGTATGTTTCCCTACATATTACCCATTTCTATACCTAAGCCATATCTAATACAATTCTATATGAGCAGTAACAGAGAGTAGTTTAGGATCAAATCTATAATGGTAGTCTGCATCTTTCTCATTTGAACAAACATGCCTAATTTTTCCTTAGAAGCTGAAAACAACAAGGCTTTCTCTAGCTGATATCATAGAACCTGAATTGTAAGACCATATTTCAATTTCAACATAAATTTTATCATTTTTTTTCCCCAGTTTTGAATATTCTCAAATTGGGTTTTCATCTTCTATCAAATCCAATATACCCAATAAACAAATCACTTTTTCATTAGGATTTTTTGTTAAATTTAGCCTGCCAATACAATTCTATCACCATTCAAATTTGGTAACAGACAGCTTTCTGTATTGTCTACATGCAGAATGACAGAGGAAGCAACAAACAGTGACCCATGGGGACCAGAGACCCGCACAATAGCTACAATTTCTCCTTGGCTAGACCAGATGATAGAAAGTTTTTCTTATTTAGGGCTTGATATTTCTTTAAAAAAACTCATTTTTTGGCCACAAATTTGGTACTCTCTAGAGCTCACAAATGTACAGCATATCAATTTCCATGGTTGCAAGGAGCTCACTTTAAGTTTAGAGAATAGTCACATTTTGGAAAATATGACAAAGCTGGAGACATTAGATTTTTCAGCATGTGGAAAATTGCAGAACCTACATCATCATACCACAAATCAGATGTCGCTAAGATATTTGAATGTGAATTGAACCAACTTAATGGAATTAGCAAGTAACATTGGTGAACTGACCAAATCAGAGGAGCTGAACATTCAACATACAGAGTGAGTGCATGACATTGTATATAGTTTCGTATATATAGACAGCTAAATTACCACTCAACATCTAATTGTAAATAATCAATCATTTCTATGGCTGCATCATAACTTATCCTGACCACAAGCCATAAAACATCTTTGCCCTTTTTTCACCAGGCAGGGACTCTAGCTGCAATGCAACTCTTGTTTTAGATGCTTTGCTGTGGTGCCCTAATTATCATACAAAGGATAGGGATATGCCATTTTTTTTTAAAAAGGGCTAGCTTCTTTTGCCACATCCCTGAACTCCTTCCATGTGTTGTGTTGACTCTGGAGAAAGAGTAAAATAAAACTAAAACAATAAAAAAACATAGTAAAACATAGTAAGTCTGCTAAACATTTCAACACATGTAAGCACAAAGTTACAAAATTTTTTACTGGCATGACCCTAGAGAATAAACAAAATCCCACCTTAGTAAAAGCCAGTCGCAATGCAGCTCCAATTTTCCACCATATTTTACAACTCAACAACAACAAAAATTATTTGTTATTAGAAAATATCTAAAATCCCCAAATAATACATACAATACTAATTGTTTACAGAGTTGATCTTTAAAAAATACCAGGAAGACAGCAAAAGCCCCAAATAACATACAAGGAAGACAGAAAAAGCCCCAAATAACATACAAATAACATACAAGGAAGACAACAAAAGCCCTAAATAACATACAAGGTGTTGGTTCTTCACAAAATTAATCCTAGAAACACCCAAAAGCTCAAATAAAAGAAAATCTTACCGATGATAAATGTTTTCCCTCTTCTTCTACTAATGGTTGTCACAAGAAGAAAATAGACAGCAAAAGCCCCAAATAACATACAAGGTGCCAGCTCTTCACAAAATTAATCCCAGAAACACCCAAAAGCTCAAATAAAAGAAAATCTTACCGATGATAAATGTTTTCCCTCTTCTTCTACTAATGGTTGTCACAAGAAGAAAATAGACAACAAAAGCCCCAAATAACATACAAGGTGTCGGCTCTTCACAAAATTAATCCTAGAAACACCCAAAAGCTCAAATAAAAGAAAATCTTACCGATTATAAACGTTTTCCCTCTTCTTTTGCTAATGGATGTCACAAGAAGAAAATAGACAGCAAAAGCCCCAAATAACATACAAGGTGCCGGCTCTTCACAAAATTAATCCTAGAAACACCCAAAAGCTCAAATAAAAGAAAATCTTACTGATGATAAACGTTTTCCCTCTTCTTCTGCTAATGGCTGTCAAAAGAAGAAAATAGACAGAAAAAGCCCCAAATAACATACAAGGTGCTGGCTCTTCACAAAATTAATCCCAGAAATACCCAAAAGCTCAAATAAAAGAAAATCTTACCGATGATAAACGTTTTCCCTCTTCTTCTGCTAATTGCTGTCACAAGAAGAAAATAGACAACAAAAGCCCCAAATAACATACAAGGTGCTGGCTCTTCACAAAATTAATCCCAGAAACACCCAAAAGCTCAAATAAAAGAAAATCTTACCGATGATAAACATTTTCCCTCTTCTTCTGCTAATGGCGGTCACAAGAAGAAAAAAGACCCAATCAGTTACAGATTATGTTCCCAAATGGGTTAATGAAATAAGAAAGGTGAAGGGTCATCCTACCGTTGAAGCAATTCATGAAAACTATCGTTCCTTCATAGACTGTTAATGCAAAAAAATACAAAACCCAGAAAGCAAAAGAAAGAAGGTAAAAGAAATAAGGTAAAATATTTGCTGCGATGTTTTCCCGTTAAAAAAGATCTTGCCAAAAAGATATCTGCAAGAGAAAAGCTCCATCAACATTCTCATTAATCTCATGAACACGAATTTATTTGGGAATGGAGATGTTGTGACAAAGAAAAATGATCTAGATAAGAAAATTGATAAAAGAAAATGTTGGCTATAGTTTGATATTTTTAATTTCCTTCTAATTTTGATTTCAAAAATTGATTTTTCTGCTTGCCTTTTTTTGTGAGAGCCAATAGACACTCAAATAAATAACCATTTTCCAATTTTAGAAATTTACAAAAATAACAAACTATGTAATATACTTTATGGCTGAATAAATTCTTAAATCTTATTGGTTAAAGAAATTGCATATCAGCACCCTAACAGATGCATAAGTATACCTACGGTAGGCAGGAACTAAAAATTTAAAACCTATATAAATTAGAATTTAAGGTAACTATTAACATCCTTATGTTCATATGTTGAAACATTATAGTTCATACCTTTGCGTATTTTCACGTGTCTAAAATAATTTTTACGTCGTAGGCGTTTCCCTCTTGGAAAGCCCCAGCCTATTTTTTTCATCTACGGTTGGGAGTGTACGAGAGACCAATGACTACCATTGGGAACATCTAGGCCATTCAATCAGGTGAGATTCTGATTGGTTGCTGATTTGTAGTTATAGCCAGTGCCAGTGGGCCTATAATAGTCCCATCAGAATTTTCTCTCGCTGTGAAGTCGTGGAGGCTTGCTGTGTAAAGATATTTGATTGGAATTGCATTCAATTCATACTTGATGTCCTTTTCTCTTATCCTATAGTTAATGCGTTAGGTTTGCTCTAAATACATTTTCTGGAATACTCTTTGCCCCGCTGCCCTCTTCTTCTATAAATTAAAAATTACTATGTCAGATAAAATTACCATTACCTGCCACAAGAAAGCTCAGAGCACTCACAACAAACAACATACAACAGCTATTGACGTGTGTTACTTCTACGGTACTTTTTACCCTTCTCTAGCCTTTTTAACTGTGGTAAATTATTTCAGTCTTCCTGCATAAGTTGATTTATCTTCCTTATTTCTTGCATTTTCTTGAAACATTCTTTTTACTTTCTTGTGTGGAAACACTCTTTTTACTTTCTGGTCAATCCATCATGGTGCACTCATGTCAAGTTATCAAGTTCTGAACCAATTGAAAAACACACATACTGACAGCTATGCCTGTGGCTGCAAATAGTGGATAAACCTGCATATATCCATTAAGCTTATAACTGAAATTAAGCAGCATATCTCATTGGAGAAATCACTAAAAATTTCAAGGGAATTGACAAACCTCTGGTTTTATCCAATGCCCCATTTCTTTAATCAAACAAGAATATTCACACAGCAAATGGAATAGATTGAAGAGATAAAATTTACTTGAAAGAATTTTATCTCTTACAATATATTTATGGTTGCTGGGAGATTTGAAATGATGGGATAAATAAACCAGAAAAGTCGTTTAATTCAGTGGGCTATAGACAGTTGTTAAGGATAGTTTTAATTATGGACTAAAAATAAAATAAGATTGTTAACTGCGTGATTTTGTTTATTTGACTTGGCATAAAAATCCTAACACAAAAGCTAGAATGAACTAAATAATGAAACCATCAAGGATTTTTTAATTTGTCTGCAAGCTAAATTGTTGAATTATTCATTGCAAAATCAATAAACAACATTAACTGAGAAAGAGACAACTTCAACAGCGACCTGAGAAGAAACCACTGCAACTTCTGCAACAGTTGCAGATGCCAAAGCCATAGCAATGGCATGCTTCTCACCACCCACATCTTTCTTCTCAACTTCATTCCCCACTGCTATTTTTTCATGATGCTCCTCAAATTGTGGTGATTTCCCAAAAACCCATTTGCGCTTCTCTTTTGGGATTTTTTTCTACAATTGAGAAGTCAAGTCACATCAGTGAGTACCACTAGAGAAGTCAAGTCACGTCAATGAGTTCAGTGACACATTTAATTCACCCATCCAACTCATTTAGTTCAGCATAGGAGTAAAAGTTGAAACTGACTGACCTGGAAAGTGGTGAAATTTATGGACGATTCAGATTAGCTGGAGTGGTCGTCTACAATTTTCCACCCCTCCTTCTGCAGGTGCCAACCACATAAAATTTCTTGCATTTGGAGAATCCATTTTACTTAACCCTCATACACATTATATCCAACCTCACAAGCCCTCTAGAGTTGACCGGATGTTCTTGGTGACGTTGACAATCTTGAATATGGAGATTGGTCTGGTCACCTGAACATACTCCTTAACGTATTTTCCTCTTCAAACCCTCGCATTTTTCCTAAATCAGGATCTTTAATCCAATGAGCCTCTTCTCTCTGTGCAAAGCAAACACCTGTGAATTTAGAAAAGAAATTTCATGTTAATCCAGACTGTTCTAGGTAGAGATCCTCTTGATGCATCTTATGAACATTACATTAAGGTATATTCATTTGAGCAGATCCCAAATTGATTAGGTCTATCACCTTGAGAGAGAATGCATAATCTCCAATAATTAATTTCACCTTGCAATGTCCAGTTGTATGGAGAATTAAGTGACGCAGATACATGCCTCCACAGCCAACTGAAACACCTTCATCTTTGCAAGAATATTTATATCAGGAGTCTTCAATTAACCACCCTATGATTTTTGAACATGAGCTTCTACATAATGGTTGATTAAATCGATAGCTCCCAAAATTACATCACAATAACAATGTAGTGTCGTATTTTTCCTTCATTATAATCCACATCCTTCTGGAATCGAAAAGCCCAAAAACTTACCTTTTGGTCATTGTATTCTGCAAGAGTTGATTGGCAATGGCATCATGGTTGTGAGCTAAGAGTATTGACCAAATTCGGTATTTAGACACTGCATGCTACTAAGCCTTGTAGCTGGCAGTTTTTGCCATGCAAGATACCACCTATATTTCTCCCCACGCATAAACACTACACTTGGCTTATCTTTTCTTTGAAGTTTTATTAATAAAATATTTGTCCTAGATAGATCTCAACCAGCTTAGGGATTTATCGTTTGTGGATGATTAATGAGTCAAATTCCTTCAGATTTCCATATAGTCTATGCTATTACGTGAGGACGTCAGTTAGGAAAATCGTAATCTTATTCAAAGTCACTTGTCCACATGTCAATGCTAGACCCTATTTTTTAATATCGTGGAATCTTTCAGTTGTTGGATAGTGAAAAAAAGTTGGATTTTTTAAATAGGTGAACCATAATAAGCAATCTTATGTTTGTGGTCACTGTTTTACCATTTGCATTATTACCACCATAGTTTTTTTTGTGGTGAAACAATTTACCAAATAAAATAGGTACAGGCGGGAGTTTCAGTTTTTCCCTTATCTCCTCTTTGCAAGAGATGTTTGTACTCCTTGTGGACCCCATCTTTTACATTCAATAATTTATTGAAAGAGATGTTTTGCAACTGCCTAAACATGTAAATCAGTTAAAAAATATTATTGAATGGGCAATGGTATTATGTAATGACAGAGGTTAAAGTTAAATTTTGCAAGAAATTCTCTTGTCTATACATTTTTTACTTTTGCAAAGTGAGACATATAGGTGGAGACAATGATGGAATGAGAGAGGGAATTTTATTCTACTTGTTAAGATTGCAATTTAATGTTTGGGATATAAATCGTGTTAGTGTACAAGGTTACATCATTGTTAGAATAATGGTTAGAATTAGGATGCAACTTAGGTTGAAGGTTATAATTGAGGGTACATATAGGAATGAGAATATTTTTTTCCCTAAAGTAAGTGTTTGTAATATGGTTAGGATTAGAAATATCATTGCATTTTACGTCATGATTATAGTAAGGCTTATTTACAACTTAGGTTATGGTCATAAGATTAAGCTTAATTGCAAGACAACATAGATTATCTTAGCTTTTAAACATAAAATATGAGGTATTTTTCACCTAAACCTAACATATTGGTTTGGAAATGACTAATAAAACAATCATTATAATTATTTCTTATATATAAAATAAAATCTAAGAGTTTTATCACCTAATATTCCTACTGCAAATTACAATCAAATTTATATACTTGATTAATATAGTTATGTAAAACACTTTTAGATGTAAGGAAAAACTTTTACCCACCACGATTATTCTTAGACTTACTACTTATACCATATTTACATTCATTTCTCTCGGGAAAAGACAACAAGCATGAATAATCATGAAATCGTTGAAGTCGTTAGTGGAGACACAACAAACAATGTCAAGAGCCCATCAACTCCAATTGTAGTAGCCAACATACTGGAAGAATCATTCTGCTCGGCAAATCAGCCAACAAGTCTCAGTACCAATGTCCAATCTCTATCTATGATTTTATTGACCAATTGTCATGATATTTTGCAGAACTTCAAAGTTGAATCCAAATTGCCACTTGTCGAAGAAAAAGACATAAATACACTTCAAGAAAGTTTCAACATACCAAGATGGAGAAACTCTGCACCTTCATGAAAGAAATGTACAATGATTGATATTACATAGGTGGTGCAACACCCTCTATAGTTGAGGCATATGAGACGTATTTGAACACAAAGTGATCATCTGGCTTACCTTCCCCTAAGTTTTTAAGAACACCCCTTTATATAGCTAATCTATTATACATATACAAGCTTCAATTTCAGCACAATGTAACCTACCTATAGAAGTGCATGTACTTTTAATTACAATAAATAAATAAATCAATGTCTTTATATTAAGTTTTTCTTGAAACAATTCACTTTTCCATTGTTTGTTTATAATTCAAATGGCTTGTTTATAGAGAGATAATGGTATACAATAGACTTGTAAACAAAACAAAACTAACATACTAAATCAAACTCATGTTTTAATGACCCGCAGACACAAAGGATTGATCAACAACTTAACTAACAACGTGTTTTTTTTATGATATAAATCTAAATGAACATAACCTTTTCAGACTAATTCGCCTTAAATTAATCTACATTTTGCTAATACTAAGGCTTTGACCACCTAACCAATCACTTTACTCGCACTTGCAGGCCACTTGTTTCCTGCAACAGTATAGTTCACGATGGTGACTTTATCAATAGGTGCACTAACTAAGATTCTTGTAGGCACGCCTATTACAGATCCATACTTACAAGTAACATATATACAAACTATACAACAAACACATTCAACATCTTCCAAATACCAACTGGACCTCTCAGATGTTGAACATACGCAGTCTACACTACTGCCAGACAAATTCAAAGATCTTTTCATTGAAGAGACTTTGGTGAAAGGGTCAATTATTTGCCTCAAGAAATTTTCTTGCAAGATGCTCCATAACTTCACGTAAGCTCTTTCTTTAAAACTACAATCTTAGATTTTTTTATTTCCAAAGCAAACTCCTTCCTAAATTGTAACCCTTTGTTCTATACAGGGCACTCTTAATTGAAGACTTTGAAATCTTCTTTAACAATGCACCTATTGTTGGAAGCCCAATTCCACTCCTTCAAGTTACTGACTACCTTCGACCTTCACCCTCTGACCAAGGCTCAATCTCTTCTTTAGCTATAGAGTATTCTGTACAAAATCTGGCTCCTTTTCAACCACTCCCCATTAAATAATTGACTCCATATCATAGGCATTGGTCCATTGAGGGTCAAGAATTAGACAAAACACCAAACCATGAATACAAAAATGATACTCGAGAAGGAAAAGTATTTGGTTTTGAATTCATAGATAAAGACACATCTAGAATCCATGTAACATGTTTTAATGAGCTCGTAGACGAGTTCTACAATGTTGTCAACCCTGGTTCTCTATACAAGATTTATGGTGGTCGCATTAAAGTTGCAGACATAAAATATAGTAGCTCAACAAACCTGTACGAAATAGTCCTATTAAGCTCATCAATCATAAGTCCTTCCACCTGTCCAGACTCTACCATACCCAAGCATTGCTTCCATTTTGAGAGCATAGATACGCTAGATACATTTCCCATCGACTCACTTGTAGATGTCATAGGGATAGTTGTATCTACAACTCCTCCATCAACCATACACAAAAAAAATGGAACTGTCACTAAGAAATGCACAACAACAATAAAAGACATTTCAAATTGTTCCATAGATATTACACTATGGGGTCAGCACTGTGAAATAGAAGGCAAAAAAATCTTTGATATGTTTGCCCAAGAAAGCCCAGTAATAATTTTGATCAAATCTGCACGCCTAATATCATGGAATGGAAAAAAACTTGATAGCACCTTTTCAACCTCTATTATAATCAATCCTACTTTGCCTAAAGCTTTTGCATTAAAAATATGGTATACAAATGCAGGGAATGACCAACCTTCTACATCCTTGTCCAAAGGCCAGAGCTATGCACCAAAATTTGTTGATCCAAAATATATCTCTACTATTGTCAACAAAGAATTATCCAACACACAACCTATTTGTGTAAAAGAAAAAATCACTAAATTGCATTTGGACAAGTTCTACTACCTTTCGTGTCCACTAGTAGTGGACAACAAGAAATTTAAGAAAAAAGTTGTTCGCTGCTCAACAAACAAATTCTGGTGCCCCAAATGTTCTGTTGAGCTCTCTAATTGTGACTACAACTACATGCTCAAGATGGACTTGCAAGATGCTACAGGAGAATTACTTAAGGTAACTACATTTGAAGAACCCTCCATTGATTTGTTGGGAGTACCTACAGAAGATTTCCAACTCCTACTAGCAAAGCCTGATGCTACAAAGTACATTTTGGACAATATTATAAATTGTGAATTTATCTTTGAACTTACCATGAAAATGCATCCTTTTGCGGGTAAAGAAACACAAAGCATTGTCGTTACAGCCCTAAAGCTTGCATAAAATTGGGACATGGATCTCATAATGCACAGTAAAATATAAAAAAATGTAAGCTTCTAGTACAGTGCTATATATATAGAAATTTTTGTATCCCCTACAATGATAAATGTAATTTTCTATTACTATTTTCCACAAACAAAAAAAAAAGTTGGCATTTAGAATGCAAATTACAATATTTGTACATACTATATTTACAACAACAAATAAATATATTACGCATACATCTTTTCTTGTTGCAATTATTCCAATGTTCCAAATCTAAATTTGTCAATAACATGTTTACTACGTTTACAAGTACCCACTATAGTATTTTGCTGCTCTTTAAAATATTTCCTAATACAAGCATTTAACATATTAGAGCATTTGACTCCTATTCAAATCAATCATATGTTTCAAAATATGCCATGGAAAGTAAAACAAGAACAAAAGCAACACATACAATACTTAGACATGTTATTTTAAATATCTTACTTTTGAATCTTACAAAGAAATACAATCACAAAAACACAACTCTTTAATTTTCCTCTCTTCTATTATAGTTACAACATCTTTTATGAAATATATAAGGATTTAATTGCTGATACACTACTTCCAGGTATATCAAATCCTCTTGTTTGGGCATATATATATATATGGACTTACCCAAAGATAACGAACAAGAGAGGCGTTCTCAAAGAAATCAAAAATGAAGATTAAGGTACCATGCTACAAAGGACATCATCAACAAAAGAAAAAGAGAGACCCGCAAAAACCTTGTTCATGCAACAACCTCTTCTACACTACCAACATCGCCTGCAATAATCCATCCAGAAGCTAATGTACGACAAATAAATAATACCAGTCAAGTCAACCCACTATAGCAGATATACTCTTCAAATTTTTGTCAAGAATATTGCACAACAAGAAATCATTTCCATTTTAAATTGGATAGCCTTTCTATTGCTAGAACATGTGGATTTTGCATGGAAAGGTATCCAAGAATTAAAACAAGACAATCAAATGAGTCAACCAATTTTTATAGATGCATGTCAGAAAAGCATGGCAATCGATTTTCGAAATGGAATAATATGGACCCTGGTAAACAACCTCAATGCTTACAAGTCCTTACTCAAATTGAAGAGATGCTAATTGCAAGAATCAGTCCTATTCTTCAGGTCACTTATGCAAAAGGTGGCCAACTAAAATACAACGGGCACACAATATGTTTTCCTCAGGACATTAGCATAATAGCATCTTTCTTGCCAAGGCGAGTAG
>MU225891.1:72330-84421 GCA_018584345.1 Thuja plicata
TTGGATAATCACCTTAATTTGCTTCTTTTACAGGAAAGTAAAACTTGAGGGGAAAAGGGTTAGAAGGAGTGCTTGAAAGGGAAATGACTGAAAGCAAACTACCTACTAGGTGATGCACCGAAATTGGGATGAAAACATAACACACACAGGATAAACCCCTGGGTCAACTAACTCTGAATTGTAAGTAAAACACAAATCCCCTGTATAGGCATGCATAAATATTTCATAACCAGGTCATGAGTAAACCAGTTAAAAGGAAAGACTTCTTCACAGTTAACAGCTTTAAACAGTAAACACTAGTTACGACCTACAAGCAGACATACTCTTCTGCAAGTAGATGCTGTGAAAGGACTGATTAAGAGGAATGAAATTATCCACAGTTAATCCATCAACAATCAAGACACATACAGACAAGCAGAAAAGAGACAAGGCTAACACAATCTAACAAATTGATCCAGAAACATAAGGCTCTGTATATTATCTTCCACAATGAGTTACAGACTTAGACACAAAATATACCAAGGACAGAAAAATGTCACAAAGCATGCTTTCTGCATAAAAATGAACTCCTGGGTTACAAAATCTCTTATCTCTGTCAAGAACTCAGAAAAGTTACAAGACAGAAGGAACAAAAGAAGAAGAACCGACCCTTGCAATTGCAACTTTTCTGCTATATATAGAGCTCAGACCATCTTGGGATCCCTTAGGATGCAACAAGCTTCGGATGGTCATGGGAAACCCTAACCCTAAAACACAGGAGAGAGGAAAAGAGAGAGAAGAGACGGTGGAGAATGACCGAGTCAAAATAGATATTCATGGATATTTTTGTGCTCCTCCTCTATCTGGCAATTGAGAATTAGATTTGGTAGATGGTGGATAGCAGCATTTACGTTCACTCTGAATAGCCATGCACACCTGTTCACCTATATTTCTCTGCAATAACTATCTTTCTTGTCTGTGAACAGTGCATGGCCAAGTGTTCGTCTTATCATTGCCCAAGACTTCTTCTCCTTCCTCGTGGCACTTCTAGAAACTTAGTCATATCTCTGTTCTTCCCTGCAACACGTCGAATCTCCTCTTGTTCATCGACATTGAAGCAAATCTATTCAAAGGTCGGGAAACTGCTCTGTACATGACCCCTGTGCAACTAGAAACCCTTCTGATCAATTCTGGAACATGAGCACACAGGACCATGGCTGCTGAGCGCTTCACAGTGTCAAACTTGCCGCCATATTTCAAATTCAAATTCCTGCGACCACGCGACAACGGCTAGTCTCTAAGTCGCGAGCATCAGTCCTTAACCCTGGTTAAATCTCACGACCCAGCGACACTGTGCTTTTTCTTAACCCCTGGCCCACCTGAGTTACCTCTGGCGACATCCCGACTGAGTAAAATTGAAGTCGTGAGGAGATTTTCTTAACTCACCATTCCTCTAGCGACCTAGCGCCTAACTGCTTCCTTTAACCGTCATGGCCTGTCGCCTGATCGCCAGATGCTCATGCCTCTTTTCAAGATAACACGACAACTCTTAGTCGCTGAGTCGGGTGATCCTGAGTCTTTCACCTTTAACTTGAAGCACGTGCCTTGTTCTCTTCACAGCGACCCAGCAACATACCTTAATCGCCTAGTCGGAAGGACTTTTTCCCTGGGGCACTTTTATCACCAGACTTCGCGACCACCGTCAGATCACTTTACTTCTTCATCGAACGGCTATCTTTTAATCGCTATAAAACTAAGGATACCCTTAAATTATCCAGCGATCACACGACTGAGGGCAAAGAAACACTTAGTCTCGAAGTCTCTTGATCTATTTCCTTCATCTGGCGATTACCCGACTGAGGATTTCTACTAACATCAAACAGTTAGTCGCATGGTCGGGAATTTTATCTCTTAACCACCATTTAATCACGAGACCACGCGACTGAAGAAAGAACCTAACTGTTTGACTAAGCTGATCCAGCGATCATGTGACATGAAGTAGGCGCAAGGTCGGAAGACATTTCTTTGACTTGCCAATTCTTCACACGATCACCCGACTGAGGCGGGTCCCATTATGTTAAAAGCTTATAACATAAAATCAAGCGACAACCCGACTGAAGAGAGATCGCCAAGTCTCGAGACATAGATGGAATATTCTGTTTCTTCAAGAGACTACGCGACACTAAGTCGGGAGAGGCTTTGGCATATTCGATCTGGGTCACGCGATCACCCGACTGACTGAGAGGGTCCCACTCTCTACAAAGGCTTATGATATGGATCTGGCGACCATGCGACCAAAGAACAAACGCTAAGTCGGGATACACAGAGGGAATATTCAAAACTATCACGAGACCACGCGACAAGAGGAAACGCAGAGTCGGAGGAAGAAAAGGAATATTCACCCAGGGTCATGCGACGAAGCGACAAGGAAATAAAACACATGCTCTAAGTGATGGGAAAAAGTAACTGCAAAACATAACGTGCCAAGGGTTTTAGGGCTTGTTTCACCTCACTCACACATGAAAGACTTAGGGCTCTTAGGGTTTAAGCAAAGCCAAGACCTGGGAAACAAGACAGAGGAAGCAAGACAGGGGAAACAAGACAGGGGAAACCAGACCAAATGCGCAGAATGGGAAATTTGGGTAACAATAACACTCTGGTCATATCCTCCATAGTGGTGAATCTAAACAGAAAGAGCCCACCTGGCATGGCCAAAACCAGGGCTGAACCCTTGATCTTCCACTGAACAGCAATCCACTTTCGGACCATCTCAATGGAAGGGAAGAAATCAAAGAATCTACCCACCAGAGCCAACTGGAAATCCGCCATTG
The DNA here is from genome assembly GCA_018584345.1 of Thuja plicata. NCBI lineage: Eukaryota > Viridiplantae > Streptophyta > Pinopsida > Cupressales > Cupressaceae > Thuja > Thuja plicata. Next base: position 75,141 of record MU225891.1, read on the forward strand.
TGCGATTTACAACAGAGTCCGGGAGGGACAGTTCTGCACCTTCTTCAGTCTGCACAAAATCCACCAAAAGGGCCTGCAAAGATTGTTGAGCATCCCCAACAAGAGCCCCTTTCCAGTTAGGTTTAGGAGACTCAACAGAAGAAGACGACGCCTTGTGGGAGTCCCCCGTTGACTCTGGCACATTGCACGTGATCTGGGGTCCATCCGGACCAGCAGGTGCGTCTGCCAAGAGGGCAACATCTCCCCCCGGGGAGGCGGGCATGGGGTCCTCAATTTGAAAATGGCTTGGGCGGGAAAGCACAGGAGCGCAGGAGTTGCAGAGCAAAAAAAACATAGGACTATTGTAATTGATTGCGACAAAGGACTATTGTAATTGATCACTTCTTCCAGCGTTTCGACATTCAAAGGATTCATGAAGAAGAAATATCTTATGCATTTATTGCACAAAGCTTACTACAAGAAAGAGGACTAATCACAAATCGTCCAGTATCACAGAGAAATTTTTTCCACTTTTATAGGGATCCATATATTTCAAAATTGAATACTTGTGAAACATGCAATCCAAAAGAGGTACATCATATCCCAAGCGAGATATGGTTTCAACTAGCTTCAATAGCCTCTGAAGTAGAATACTCATCTCTAATACATGGAGAAGGAGAATGATGGTTAGAGAACCTACTTCGAGTACCACAAGACAATACAACATCTTTGCAAAAACATTGCTATCATGGTCAAATCTACCACTTGCAATTTGCATCTGCCTCAAACACAATGTGGAAACAACAAGTCATTGAAAGGTGGGGACCACAAGGAGCATATTCATCATTGCCCATAGTTGAACGTATAATAAAAATCATTATGGAGCAAATACGGTATTGGCTAAATAGCAGACTAAAACGTAAAACATAATAAGGAAGTTGAAAAAAAAACTAAGTGTCCCCCTTGGTAAGAAATATGTTTTAGTCTGCTGCATAGACGTTTCCAGCAGATACCAACATGGACCCAAACAACTTTTAAATTCTACCCAAGCATAAGTCTTGCCAACTGCAACTAGGGAATTCTTCATCGCACACTTGAGCACCTTTACTGGTTTCATGATTTTGACCCCATGACAAACGAAGATATTGCCCCTACTGTAACCTTTTGAAAAATAATAGTGAATCCAATTTACAATAAAGATCATTGCCACTTCCTACTTTTCATATTCAAATTCAAAAGTAAAAACAAAGTAATAAATGTATACTTCTTCATTACAAAATGCAAATGATTTTTGAAGTTCAACTACAAAAACAAAATTTGTTATTTTAGGAAAATTATACATTTATTGGGCTACTTTTTTGGACAATGGATACGCCATTTAACATACACTACAAATTTAAAAAATAACATCTTAACAATGAATAAACCATACCTTTGTTGGTAAATTTATATTTTTCCTTTCTAGTGGTTGTAAAATTTAATTTGAATTTAATGAACACTATTCAAAGTTTACTAAAATGAAATATAATTGGACTCTTTTTTAAACGCCACATTTTTTCCTATATATACTACATTTAATTAATTACACTTATAAATAAGATTCCAGCAAATCAAATTTTACTTTTCCCTGTATGTACAATACCTTATATATTTTATGTACACAATTTCCATTTACATTTTTCAATTGCTCTCGTCATTATATCATTTGAAAAAATATATGTATTCAATTACTTTTACAATTCTATCAACATTGAATGATTACATTAAATTTTTGTATTTATGTTTTTCAATTGCGTGGAATATGTTCTACAAATACATTTGTCCAAACTACAATCTACTATTCAAATACTTAACATCAATAGATGAGATATTATACAAAATTTATATTGCCACTAAATGTATAATTACTTTAATGCAACTAACAAAAACAAATTTAATTCCAATTTAACATTCCTCAAAATTATAATTAGACAATTATAACACACCATTGACATTTAACTTAAAAAAAATTGGTAAAAGTTTTATGAAACCTTCAAAGGTGAACTGCCAACGAAGAATCCGTCACCAAAATTAAGGGTTGGCTCGTCGAGGGGGTCAATGGTTGCATTAGACTTTGTCATCGAACACGTGCCTCATTTGTGTTTATAGTGGGCGACCACGTTGTGATTAACCTACGTTGACCGTATGTGTCCATAAACGAGTGTATATAAAGCAGTCCTGGCCTCCTCTATCATCATAACACATTTCAACTCCAAAATCCTGACGCCTTGTAAAGAAAATTCTGGTAGGTACCTAGTCTGTGGAAGAACATGGATTCTGCAGAGGTGGAAATCCCTTCCTATTTCATGTGCCCGATATCCATGCAGCTCATGGCTGACCCTGTCACTCTCTGCACTGGTGCGTCCTACGACAGGCAGAGCATTGAGAAATGGATATACACAATGGAAAACAACTCCTGCCCTCTCACTAATCAACCCCTCTCAACACGGACCTCATTCCCAACCACACACTGCGCCGCCTCATCCAACACTGGTGTCTCCTCAAATCCTCCGCCGGCGTCCAGCGGATCTCCACTCCCCGGCCACCCCTCGACGCAGATCGCCTCTCTAAACTACTCTTAGAAATGAAATCATTCCAATTGAAGGCGTTGAAGAAACTCAGATCTTTGGCCGGTGAGAGCGAGAGCAACAGGCGGCTCATCGCTTCCTCCGCCGGACTGGCTGTCCTAATATCCGTCATTGAAAGCCATTCCATATCCTTCATCCACCTTTGACAAGGGAAATCCATCATATGATTCCCTCCATAACCACCTTGCCCAAGAGATTCAAGAACTCCAAAACATTATCCTTAGCTTACAAAATGGGGGTCAAAAGAAAATGTTTTCCTTTGAAGACATATGTCCTCCCCCTTTGTCCAAACCCATAATTCTTGTCTCCCATCTAATCCCAATCCTCCACATAATCCTAATCCTCCAAAACCCACATCATCCCCATCTTACAATAACTTTTCCATTGACTGGATCCAAGGGCTAGCAGAGAAATATAAATCCCCAACTCTAAATAAAGTTGTGTAATCTCCTCAATTCATCAACCCATATCCATCCCCTTTGAATCAAAACACATATACATCTCCTAAGTCTCATGAGCCATTCATCCCTCTATCCACCCAAGTTGAAGCTTCCATATCCTCCATCACATCAACCTCACAAGTCCAAACATGTCAAGACCTTTTTCCAAAGCATGCTAGTATGTATTCCTCTTCTCCTCTAGATCTAAACATTCCTCCATCTTATAAAACCTCTCCATCTTATGACACCTTTCTATATGAAGATCCAAACTTTCCATATCAAGATCCACTTATCCTTCTTAACCCATCTCATGATCCAATTCCTAATCAAGATCAATACATCCCTTTCATTCCATCCATTAATGATTCCCCTCCATGCCAAGAGTTACCCTCCACTTACCCTCCACTTCATGAATATATTCCATGTATCCAATCTACTAATCCCCCTTCATGTCAAGATAAAATTACTCCATCTCATGATTCCATCCCCTCCACCTCATTGCATGATCCCCTTCCATTTAAAGATCCACTCATCCCTTCTTTTACACCAAATAATACTCTCCAATGTCAAGATCAAAGTACTCGTTCATCTCCATGTCATGATCCCAATCCATCTCAAGGTCCTATTATCCCTCCTAATCCCCGTCATGATCCTAATCCTTCAAATGATTACATCACTCATATCCAATCCATCCATGAAACCCATACACCTAAGATTGGTTCCTCCACATTTATCCAGCCTGGCTCCCTTAAAGAGCTTATCATTCATCCTATCTCTCCTCACCATTCGCATGGACTCACATCTTGTGTTCAAAATAATACTTACCCCCTTGGAAAAAGAATGTCTCAAGATGTTGATAAACCTTCAACCCCTTCCAAATCCAAAATCCCTCCATATAAACTCAAATGTTCCCATTCCCCATCTTCCAAATCAATTTTGGGCCCTTATGTCTGAAATTCCCTCCCTTCCTCATCCACATCCATTTTGGTTCCTTATGTCCCAAAGTCAAATCCTTCATCCCTTCCATCCATTTTGGGTCCTTACATACATCCATCTACCACTCCATCAACTCAAATCCATAAGAAAGATCAACAAAGGCACACATCCTTGAATTCCTTTCAACATTCACCCTTCATCATTTTATCCATAAACTCCCCACACCATCCATCCTCATGCACCCATACCATGGCTAATGGAAGCAAATTGGATGCCAAAAATCCACAACAATCTAACGATCAAAATGTCCCATCTAAAAGAAATGTTCAAGAAAAGAAAAATATGATACAAAAGCAAAAAAAATTAAAAAGGCCACAAAGGCTCAAAATGAAAAATTCAAAAATCATGTGGATTCCCAAGCTAATTATTGAATAAATTCATATCAAAGAAATATCCAATTTGGCATCCAAACTTGCTAATCCAAAAGCTTCTTCTACTCATAAGTCCTCTAATCCTCTATCTTCAAAATCCATTTTGGGCCCTTACATCCCAAAATCCATATTTTATCCTCCATATCCTTCAAAATATACTCCTCCACCACTCTTCAATATGTGTGCCAATGATGATATTTACAACTCCTTCATCCATTTATTCACAAGTCTTAAGAACATCCCCATTCATTTATCCACCACTCTTTCCCCATCCTCCCATCCCTTTATCCAATCCTATGTATAAATCCTTATCCTTCCCCATTTCCCCCAATCCATTTTATCCACCACTCCTCCCCATTCATTTATCCACCACTCCTTCCCCATCCTCCTATCCCATTAATCCAATCCTATGTATAAATCCTCATCCCTCCTCATTTCCCCCAATCCATTTTATTCCCATCCATTATCCACCAATCCTCCCCCACGCCTTCACCAACATCTATGAACATATATCCAAAATACCTTGGTACATTACAAAAATAAAATAAAAACCAATGTCAAGGGATACCATCCATGGAACTAGATGCTTGAATTCTTCTACCATCTTCCTATCACATATGATCCATCATCTTCCTAATTCACGTAAACATCCATTGACTTATCCTCATCACCTTGCACTCTACACTTCGGGGCAAGCTCCATCCATACTGTTCTACCATACATATCTTCCATATCCGTTCATCCACTATTCATCACCCTATCCATGTATATCCTCATTTCCCATCTTTGATCTTGACTATCTTATCCATTCTCTCCATCCACTCCATGTTCCTTATCCATTATCTAACCTCAAATAATATGGAGAAACAGGCATTGCAAATATGATGAAATAAAATAAGAGATAACCTTAAACTACTTCAACATAAAACTTGCAACACAAACCTCCCAAAATGTTGAAGTGTTTGATAATGTTGTTGTTGAGAGTATGCGGTTGCTCACAATCATGCAACATAACAATATATGAGTTAAAATTATGTGAGGAATGAGGAGAAGGCTCCTATTATATATATATATTTAGAGGAATAAACGATTGACATTCAAATTTGGATTAAGGGATAGGATTGCATAGGATCAATGATGTGATAATGAGGAGGAGGCCAAGTAGATTAGGGTTTGACCATTCAAAAGGGATGAGTCGCTTACACATGTGTGAGCAACTTTGAGGAGTGGGACAATAATTTCCAAGTGGGGGATAATATAAGAGGTGAGAAGATTAATAAATCTCACATATGTGTGAGCAAGTCTCAAGGAGAAAGTGGGAGACAAATGTGTAAGACTTGATTGGCTCAAGGTAAGTACACATGCAGACGGTAAATTTTAATTTTGAAATTTGAAATATGATGGGACAAGAGTTGATTTGGGTTTGCTAATTTATTTGATTAGGATTTTGCAAATGATTAGTGCATGATTAGGTGGGAGATTATGATTAATCAATGGGCAAGTGGGTTGGTTTGAGTTAGAAGGATGGGTTAGGTTAGGGAAATTAGGTTAGGTGAGGGTTAAAGTTAGGAGCCATGTGCTCAAATATAATTAAATGCAATATTTAATTCCAAATGGGAGAAAATGGATTAATTAAGTAAACAAAGTCATTTACTTAATTAAATGAAGGGTTAAGACGCAAGTGGGATTTTTTGGATTGTGCAAGTGGGTGAGGAGAAATAGGCTAGGTTAGTTTAATTAATTTAAGATTAATTAAACTATTTGGAAATGGGATAGGATAATATTAAATAAAAGTAAATTTATTTAATCCATGATAGGGGATAAAGAGGATTATAATTAAATAAATATGAATTCCTACCATTCACGTAAATGAGGCAAGTATTCAATGTCAAATTCTAATGTAATCAACGACCACCTCACAAGGCCGACCCTCTCTTTTAGCTGGCAGTCAAGCCTTAAAAGTTTCGTGAACACTATCTAAATTATTTTACATACGTAAATTTTCAAGAATTATGTTTTCCATGAGATCCTATATGAGGAGGTTTAATGGTTATAGATATTTGATATTATAGATTTCAATAAGATTCTATAATAAGATTTGTTCTTAGAGTTAATTTTAAAAATTGAAAGAGATTTCAATAAGATTCTATAATAAGATAATAAGAAGTTAATTTTAAAATTGAAAGAGATTTCAATAAGATTCTATAATAAGAATTGTTCTTAAGTTAAAATTATAAGAATTTATAATTATATTATATTTTGATATATTTGATGTTTATTAAATGTGCTAATCTAATGATAATTAGTCTATAAAATAAATAAAGATGAGTTTGAAGTTAGATAATTAGTACTATGCATTTTGTCAAGATAATATTCAGAGAGCTAGTCAATGATTAGTACAACTTTTCACTATGTCCAATCTTGTCGATGATGTAGACCTTAAACTAGACTATGGACTCAAAGACACAAAGATTGCCTTAAAAAGTTCTTACGGTGATTGGAAAAGGTCCTTTGGAGAAGTGTGTTACGCAAAAATCATTGACAACGAAAAAGGGAGCATACTAGAGTATGATTTGCATTGAGTGAGTGTTGAATCTCGATTTTGTTCTTTCTACTCTAAACGAAACAAAAGAGGCAAGAGAAAGATAGGTTCTTTTATAGTTTACAATATTGGGGTTCTTGTATATGGGTCTATAGATCACTTACAAATGCACTTAAATGTAATTTAATGCACTATAAATAAGGCATACATACCTTATTAATTTGTGAGCTCTCTTCAAAGAACACAATTTCTCCACCACTAGACCAATTAGATTCTACAAATTGAACAATATCCATTAAAAAGTGTTACCAATAAAATAATCTGTAGTGAATAATCACATACAAAGCCTCTCAACTAATTAACATATGTCTACCCAAGGAAACATTAATGTAAAATCTTTGAAGGCTTTGAAGACTAATTTGGTTCTAATTTTAATTTTACGAGTTTTGAATTATTATTATTATTATTATTCTAGCTATTTTCAACTAGGAGGTGGCTCTTGACCCAATTTACAAAAAAATAAAATATACCATAAATGTATCCTTGATATATTAAATGTATTCCAAATATGATACTTTATGAGCTCTTAAGATGTTTGTCTCTTTAATGGTTTTCACTCGATACTTCTCAATTCTATATCAGTTTAAACACTTGAAAGATATTAGAAAGCGACACGTACTTTCAACTATATTTTCCCTCTTTTTCAGTTTTCGTTCATAAATTTACATCAACAATTTAGTAATTAGAAAGAGACATGTACTTTCAACTATAATTTGATAAGACATGTACTTTCAACTATAATTTGATAATTATGGTTAAAACGAGGAAGTGGCTTCCAAAAAGTCTCACATTGAACAAAGATAGCTAAGCCGTTGCATTAGTCCTTTGACTAGGGTAAGCGAAAATAAGTTTTAATCAAACTAATGTAGACGCTACTCAAAAGTTAGTTGCCACTCTCCACCAGACAAGAATGCTTCAACAAATTGCTTTCCCCGATCGTTCCTGTCGGATTTGTGAATATGAAGGGTGAAAATCCAGTGAAAGTTTTTGTCTTGGAGGATTTAGATTACTTTCAATAATGGCCATTACGCTTTATTTCCACCACAGTGGTTTTAATTTCCCTGCTATCCGCTGCTCCATCATTATTAACGCGGTGACAGCAACGAGCACAGATGCCTCTGCTAAATGCAATTCTTGCATAGCTGAAAGTGAGTCATCCAAGATGTATAACAACAAATACTTTCCACTGTGAATTGGGGTGTCTTATTTACTCTGGAAAATTTAAGGAGGAACCGCAACATCTGCTTTTCCAGCACTTAGCATGCATTCTAAGCACCTCATTTACCTTACTCCTTGTTTTGGCCGAGCATGGGCATTGCAGGAGCAAGCACAATTTTCTGACTGCACCAGTCTCCAACATTTCTTCAATTACTCGCTTGGAAGGAGAGAGTTTACACAGCAACCACAGAATCCGAACGGCTTTTTCCGTTGACAAGTCGGAGACTCTCAATATTTTCTTAGAGACTGCGGGGATTCCCATTGCGTGGTCGGCCACAGCAGCCCTTCCTTCTGCGCATCCACACAACACGTCGAGAAGACATAAAATCCTGTCGCAGCTGCTCTTCTTCTTGTTAGTCTGATCGGGAAGCGATTCGATCAAGATGGAGACTGTCCCTGCCTCGATCGCTTTCATTCTGCAGCGCCGGCTGCTGGAGACGATTGCAGTGAGCATTTCAAGGGCGGCTATGGTTGCCCTGTAGCACACCTCGTCTATCAACACTTCCAGGAGCCCATCTATTAAGTCACCGTTGGCGTTCATAACAAGGCGTTCCAGGCCTTTCCTTGACACCGTGTGTAAGAGCACTGCGGAATAAAATCGGGCGTTGGAGGTGCCTCTCTTAAGAATCGAGGAGAGGGAGGCAAGGCACTTTCCTGTGGCGATCGAATCCAACGTCTCGTCAAGTAAAGGAAGAGAGTAGAGAATTCCCAAGGCTTCCTCGCAGGCGACGGGACCATCGTAGCAGCAACCCTCTTCATCTCTTTCTGTGGAATGGCTTTCAATGACGGATATTAGGACAGCCGGTGCGGCGGAGGAAGCGATGAGCCGCCTGTTGCTCTCGCTCTCACCGGCCAAAGATCTGAGTTTCTTCAACGCCTTCAATTGGAATGATTTCATGTCTAAGAGTAGTTTAGAGAGGCGATCTGCGTCGAGGGGTGGCCGGGGAGTGGAGATCCGCTGGACGCCGGCGGAGGAGTTGAGGAGACACCAGTGTTGGATGAGGCGGCGCAGTGTGTGGTTGGGTGTGAGGTCCGTGTTGAGAAGGGG
>MU225891.1:111110-135181 GCA_018584345.1 Thuja plicata
CTGAATGCTTTGCCTGTGGTAGGTCGCAGCAGTGCAAAGCGTGAGGGGGTCTTGCATGAGGTGCATAGAATTAAGAAGGGATTTCTAACTCTGCAGAATCCATGTTCTTCCACACGCTAGTTAGCTATTAACAGAAACGTCCGAGTGTTGGATTTTGTTTACAAGGCGTAGGAATTTAGGAGTCGAAATGTGGAGTGGGGATAAAGGAGGCCACGGATTCTTTATATACACTCGTTTATGGACGAATACGGTCAACGTAGGTTAATCGCAACGTGGTCGCCCACGATAAACATAAATGAGGCCCGTGTTAGATGACAAAGTCTAATGCAACCATTCACCCCCTCGACGAGCCAACCTTTCCTTTTGGTGACGGATTCTTCGTTGGCAGTTAAAAGCGTTGAATGTTTCTTTAATGGTGATATAGGTGGTTTTATAAATTTCAAAAAAGTAATAAGTCAACATATAAGTCCAATTTTTTATAACAAGTCTTATATTTTTTATTAACTTGGTAAATTTAAAATAAAACATCACAATTAAATAACTATAAGAGAATAATTACTTATGATTGCTAATAGGTGCAAACAAATAATTATAATAATAAATAAAAGGTACTAATCAGTAATCATAAGAATGATTAATAACTATAAGGTACAAATAGGTAATCTTAAGAATAATTACTTATTAAATCATTAATAAATAATCATTTTTCAACTTTCATAATTAGACGCTTGACTTTTTTTAGGTTCATTCATAAGAGTTGTCGTTTCTTTGGTGGAGTGGCTCTATAATATTAAACTTTCAATTTTGAGTGTGGTTGTTTGTTTTTTATAATGTGTAAATTTGTTGGATTGGGTGCCCGAACGTAAAACGTGTACCCATTTTTGTCAAAATGCATACATGTTTCTAGTAGGATTCCCAAGGTTAGGAAAGATTCCCCCAAATTGGGACCCATCTTCTTGCATGTACCCATGCATCAATTGTCATCATATTCCTGATTGTTTGGATCTTGAAGGAGCATAAGAACACAAAATAAAAAATAAAAATTTGGGTGAACATGGATGAGACTTGAATGCCCCAAATATTTGCACTGTCCCTAAATGTCAAAAAATAAAGGACAACAAAGAGAAGAATTATGATACAAATAGAAAACGTGTACAATATATTTTCTCCCTTGTCTATAAGTACCTACGAGGTTATCTCGAGTCCTTTAGGAGAGAGAAAAAAATATATGAGAAAATGATAATCTATAGACATGATAAAACATTGCTCTTTGTTAATCACATCTAATAGATCATCATCTTCCCAATATTGATCATAAGGCAAAGGAGGATGAGCTTATAGAGGCATAATGGCTAAGGTAGTACCAAGAATATCACCTATAGCAAGAGTTAGGGATGAGGCTACCTCGACATTCCCATCCACCATTTCCTTGCAGTCAAGGGTCAATGATCATGTGAAGATAGTTGAAAAAGTTAGAATATCCTCTAGAGAGTTAAACATACACTTTGCAAAAGAGGAGTGAGGTGGCTCAATCAAAGGTTGTGGGTAAAAGCATAATAAGTTGTCACACTTTTATAAAGGAAAAGGCTAACAACACCAAAACTGTTCAACTTCAAGGGCATAAAAATGACATTTCTATTAAAATTTTGAAGACGATGTAAACTGATGAGATGTATAAAACTGGATGAAGTTTATGCCTAGAATTTATAAAAAATTTAGTCAAGAATTGATATGTTTTTTAAATTTTTACAGTCTATTTTTTGTTTACTAAAAAATATTGCAAATCAAGGGGTGTACTTCCCACCAGAAAACTATAAGTAAAAAATTCTTTTTCCATTGATTTCATAATATGTTTTAGATAACATGTCTAGCTAGTGAAAAAAAAGAACTTTTTTCGATCTATATTTTGTCTGTTATAACTAATCAAAGTCAAACTTACCCGAAATTGACAATTTTCATCTCCCACCTTCTTTCCCCTATCAAAACTACATCAAACAAATATATATATTTTCTTGAAGAAGACTCTCTCCTCTAGTGTTGTATATAATTTTTAAATTTTTCTGATTTGATTTACTAAATTTTTTTATTTTCTGAATCAGCGTCTTCTCGAAACTTAATATACCCACTTGCAATATTTAGTAAATTTGATCAACTTTTTGTAATCAAAATACTGTAGAAATTATATATCCCAAATTCTGATTCAGAGCTCTAAAAAAATGTGTTTTTACTTTTGTTTTTTCATAGTGAAAGACGTTGTAGAAGTTGAAACTTCTTCAATTCTGCAGATTACTTAGGTTATCGATGCCACAAGGCATGCCACATCAAATAGTTTGTCCGAGTAAGACTCGACCGAGTGGGATTTGGCTGAATCCCACTTGACCGAACTCTCTTAGGAGTTGACAACCCCACAAGCAGTCATGTGAGCAACCTAACCCTTCCACCACATATATAATAAAGGTGGTTTTTTAGATTTTTTCAAATCTAAAAATCACTTTTGTTTTAATAAGTGAAGTTTTTTGAGGTAAAAAGCGGCATTTTTGCGAAGGAATGTGAAGGCACTTTTTAGTCAAATTACATCTGAACACATGGTACCTGAAAGCAATATTAAATTGCATGTCAAAAAAAATTGGAAGGAATATTTTGAGGATAAATCTATTGTGGGAAGAGCACAATTATTTGCCAAGTTATTCAGGAAAAGATAAATGATTTCAATTTTGGATTTTTTGGGTGTTGATAACAAGAAAAGCACAGGAGGTCAAGTAAAAGAAACAATAATTGCAAAATTTGCAAGATGCATTGAATCTTGTTAATAAAATAGATCAAGGACCTGATTCAATTGCTACTCGTAGAGAATTTATGAATATGATTTCCAGTTAGAAGTTGACACATAGAAGATAAGTTAAAGAAATTTTTGAATTACTAAATATATCTAGAAGAAATTTTCAAAGATACATTACAATGAGAAATATGTTAGATTTGAACATTGAAAAGAACTGGGTATATATTTGTAGACTTCCTCAAAAAGATAGAATTCATGAAGATGTAAGAACATGTGTCATTTAATATTGGATTAAGAACTCTCGTGTTACTTCCTATAGAAGATATTCTCTAAAGATGAAAGATGAAGAGACCGGTATGAAAGTTGAACATCCAAAACATTTTATAGATGGAACACAAACTGAACTATTTGAAGCATTCAAGCAAGAATTTCCAGATGTGAAATTATGTCAAAAAATGTTTGAGATGTTGTGCCCTTTCTTTGTACTTATAAATAAAGTTCATGAAACTTTTTGTAGAAATCATATTAAGTTTCATCTATACTTGCAATCATATAAAAAATTTATGGCAGTACTTAGTCAAGATACGATCGTCCCTAGAAGTAGGACACAATTTGTGAAGTTGATTCTATGTGATATACCAGATGATTCATATGAGTTCAATGTCCAGTGTATAAAAAGTGAATGCATTGAATGTGGACATTTGCAGGAATTTCTATTGCAAATTGAGAATACTAATGTTTCAATGCCAGTTTTTTGGAAGAGATTTAAATATGAGACATACCAAACCAAGACATGAGAGGAATCCAAAAAACTTGCATTGAAGGAGAGTGTATTTCCCTACCTTGAGTTTATGAACAAATTTTGAACAATGATTTATCCACATATTGAACATTGTCATGGTGCATCATTGCAATCTAAATAATTTCATGATTCCAAAAATTGTTTTCCACCTGGTTGTATTCTTTCAATTGTAGATTTCTCTAAGAACTATACGTTTTCCCCTTAATCAAAGCTCCAAGCTCAATATTATCATTCTAAACAAATTGCAATATTTTTTTCAAATGACCTATAGACATGCACAATTTGATTTGGATGAGGTAGAAAGCATTGGTCTAAATGAACACATTATCATCAAGGAGGTTCATTTCTATATTAGCGATGATAGGGTACATGATATGAGCTATGTGAATCATGATTATTTATACATGTGTGTCTACAACTTTATTGTGTAGGACAATTTAAGTCTGTAAAATATTATAATTGGTTAACCATGCAACATGCGAGATGCAATGTTAAGTTTCTTTTGAGCTTCTTTGAAAGTGGACATGGAAATGGAGAGCATGATGGAGTAGGAGCATGTGTGAAGCGTGCACTTTGGCAACATGAACTTGAAGGTACAAATGGAATTCAGTGTTTGATGTATAACTATGTTCTTCAATTTTCATTTTCTTTAAACTGATAAGCTTCTTCTATGTAGGTAACATGAAAGAGAATTCAAAGAAAATAGTTAAATAGTGTCGAACTCATTTTTATAGTCGGGATACAAAATACAACAAACATTATTTTTAGGAAGTGAACTTGGTAAAAAAATTTGAACTCAAATTCTTTTCAAATATCATGAAGTACATTTCACATTTATCACAATTATTTATCTAACAATTTCATATTTTTAATAAAATATCATGAAGTACTATGTTGAGAACATTACAACGAGTCAATGTGAGAATATTGCAAATGGACATATTTCACAATGGGATATGAAAGAGTTAATCAGAATGCCTCCTTATGAAGACGATGACAATGCTTAGATATTCATGACCCTATATATTTAGCTTATTATGAATGTGTTTCTAATTTAATTATTACAGGTGCATACACATACATGTTCCTTTATTTAATTTTAATTTATATCACTTGATTGATGTTCAAATTTTAGAGATCTTACTCTTTTTTTTTTTTAATTTATGAATGATTCACTTGTATAGGTGATAATTTTTATGGTTGTGGATCCTAAAAATATAGAAGGTGTAGATTATTATCTACTAAGATGCACAAAATTTAAATACAAGTTACTGTGTGTGTGTGTGTGTGTGTGTGTGTGTGTGTGTGTGTGTGTGTGTGTGTGTGTGTGTGTGTGTGTGTGTGTGTGTGTGTGTGTGTGTGTGTGTGTGTGTGTGTGTGTGTGTGTGGGGGNTGTGTGTGTGTGTGTGTGTGTGTGTGTGTGTGTGTGTGTGTGTGTGTGTGTGTGTGTGTGTGTGTGTGTGTGTGTGTGTGTGTGTGTGTGTGTGTGTGTGTGTGTGTGTGTGTGTTAAGGAGACCTAAGGGGTCCTAGTAGGTCCTAATGTTCCTTAATAGGCCCTAATGTGTCTTAATAGGTCCTAACATGTCTTATTAGGTACTAATGTGTCATAAATGGTTGAATAACATGTTAGGACCCCTTTTGATACATTAGTACCACTTAGAACCCATATGTAACGTTAGTTGATACATTGCTTATTTATGCAAATTTAGTAGAGATATATATATTATATTTCATTGATTTCAATACAACTTAGATAGACATTGTTTATTATATATCATTAGTTTAGATACATTGGTTATATACATTGAATTAAATTTGAAATGAAGACCTATATTTTTAATATATATTGACCTTATATATGTCATGTGTTCGTTTAAATACATTGCTTGTATATGCAAATATAGTAGATATGTACACTTTATTTGCCATTGATTTCAATATAACTTAGATAGACATCATTTATTATATGTCACTATTTTAGATGCATTGGTTATATACATTGAATCAAATTTTAAATGAAGACCTATATTTTTAATATACATTGACATTATATATGTCATGTGTTAGTTTAAATACATTGCTTGTATATGAAAATTTAGTAGAGATTTACATTTGTTATATTTCATTGATTTCCATACAACTTAGATAGAAGTCATTTATTATATGTCATTAGTTTAGATACACTAGTTATATCCATTGAATTAACTTTGAAATGAAGACCTATATTTTCAATATACATTAACCTTATATGTCATGTGTTAGTTTAAATACATTGCTTATATATACAAATTTAATTCTGATACATTTATTATTTATATAAATGTTATTGATTGCACGATTAGTAAATCAATATTTAAATTACTTATATATGTCATTTGTTTAAATATAAATATGCCATTTTAATACATGATAAATTAAGATTTTAAAATGAGTCCATGTAAATGTCTATATGTAAACACATGTATCAAATATCAATGTCCAAACCATAGAAATGTATCAACAACATAGAAATGTAGATCCACAACATATAACTATATCAAATAGATCACTGTCCACAACATAATTTCTGAAGTAACCAAAAATGAGAGGTACATAGAAATGTATCCACAATATTAGACTCTAACTCAAGGCACCCTCACCACCTAGTCCTTCATCCAATCTTGCACCTGCTCGAGGGGTCTGTACAAACATACACAAATTCCATGTTAGAATAATTTATGTAACAAGAACAAATATTTAATTTTGAAATATAGAGTTAAACTTGAATTTTTTTAAAAGAAATTACATGTTTCTCAAAATAAATTAATTTACCTATGTATCCTGAAGAATCAGATCACTAGGTGCCAGTAAATCCCCATATGCGGGAGCCATTATAATATCCTGTACATAATATGTTTAAAATATATAAATTATATACTTAAAAAATAATATATATTTGCAATTTCTCTCTATATATACAATTATTTAATGAAAATCAAAATTTGGTTTCTTACATGATCTGTCTGTTGGAATGCACGTCTAGTGTATACTCAAAAGAGTATAAGGACACTGCATCAATGGTGTCATCCATAATTAGAAATGAGAATCCCATCTGAAATCGTAGAGGAGGTGTCTTCTCTATAAGTGTAGGAACAACAACACTCTGTCACGGAGCTATAGGATGTATTAGAATGTCCTCCTGTCTGGAAGTACTTGCCTATATGTCTCCATGTCCTTGGACGCTAGCAGTAGAGGATATCCCAACCACTCATCGAATGAATGCAGACATCTCACTCAAAGTAACCCCATGTAATATAGAATACTCTTGATAAGAATCAATGTGATCACTGACTAACATGGAGATCATCATGCACAGATGATCCTCGGGCTCTCATGCTATATCATCAAGCATGGGGAGCTGGTATTGGATGTAAGGATCATAAAAAGGATCTGACTATCAACAAATGGGCTCTTACAAGATCATAACATGTACCTACCCACGTGATCAGATGATAATTGGTCAACCTGAGTCGTGATGGAGACAATGCTAGAGTACATATCTAGATGTGCCTCCTCAACTGCACACTCTATAGCTCTAATGTGGGCCTCCAAACCTTTTGGAAGTACCAAAAGATTTTGACCCACCAATACCCTCTTAATAAGGGGTTTGGTACATAAGGCCATCTGAACTTATCTATAAATCTGCCCCGCCCTTGACCCGCATGTCATCAAAAGTCTATGTAATCGACATCATACCCTAAATGGAATTCTGCATACAATTGTTTGCAAAAACATAGTCCAAAACCTCATCCTTTTGTGGCCATATATGATGGGTCGCCAACCATATGGGATATATGAAGGGGGCCACGAGGTAATCCTTACACTTTGTCACTCTATAGGCTCTCACAACATTCTTTTGTAGGTAATCAGGTCCAAACATGGCCTTAACATTGGCTATAGAAACATCCATCTTGATAGTCCTCCATGTAACTGTCCCTGATACTGTACTAGCTAAGCTCTGATAAAATGTATCAATGGAGGTGTCATCATAGGGGTTGTATGATTGAGAATTATTAATCATACTCATAATCTCAATGTGAATGGATTCCGATCTCTCCCTATTAGGGAGGACAACAGTATTTTCAGCATCCGCTCTAGCTGAACTAGAGCGACATGTAATCTAGAAATAGTCTCCTGTCATTGATTCTCCCTAATCTCGGGGATAGCATGAGACGATGCCCGTGATGCATGGTCACTATCATGATGTACACTAGGTTCTGAACCACTGGATGACATGATGCATAGATATGATAAATGATACACGAATCTAGATAAAAATGGAAAGTGCACACATGTACATTAAATAGAATTAACAAAATAGGTCATATATGAATATATGTGTTGTATATACAAACTATACATTCGAAGCAGATTAAAGATTAAACATTAACCATATGAACATTACAAACCTCAAGTAAATTAAAAATTATTTCATTGAACCCTAAGTCATTCAAATTATTACTTATTAAACATCCCCTTAAGACATTTAAATCATTAAACATATTACAGATCCCCTTAAAAGACATTCAAATCATAAAATGTACACTTAAATTTTGCAACACATACCTTGAACAAAAAAGATTCAAAACCTTGTAAATGAAAAACAATTTCATTTCCCTAAGGCAACCAAATCATTACATAGTACATCTCCTTAAGACGTATTGAATCATTACATATTACATTCGTATAGCGAAATTTTAGTATTTTAATGGTTGAATGAATAGTTCTGATTAATGTTGATGTTTAAAGGTTCTTTGAATGGCCAAAAAATTTCTACAATATATCATATCAGGAAAGGAGCACAATTTCAAATTTATATTGGTTTATTTGGAAAAGAAACTAGCATGTCATATGCATGAAATGAAAACACGTGAGATGTTATAAACATATTTGTATGTTTCGTCTTGCATGATAGGTTGCATGAAATTGTAAAATTTGATAAATGAAAAATGATAGATATATCAAGGTTCACGTTGCATGAGAAAATGACAAACTTGATTCTTGCATCTAGTAATATTATTACAATACACTAAGGCTATATAAGTATATTTGCAATTGAGTTTAAATAATTTATGTTTTTATGTCTAAATTATTTGCTAGTTCTCTTATGTAGTATTGATATCATCTATATTGTACATAGTGAACACTGATGAAATTTTTAAGGTAAATGATAAAAAAGAACATGTAATAACATTTAAGCTTGTACTAATATCATGATCTAACAATTTAGATGTTACTATGAAAATATGTAAAAGTAATCAAATATGTATTTTGTTGTAATGTTGACGTTGTGAGATATATTGCACGTATAGTCATGAGATGATGTAAATGCTCTAGTTGATTAACATTACATGAAGTGAGTGTATTTTGTGACAATGATATATTATAATTTATGGTTTGCATTTGAGTCTCTTTTTGAAGATGATGTCAATATCAGAAATTTTGTTATATGCTTGTATAATGTGACAAGATGGATATGATGCCTAGGTTGATGGATTGCATAATGTGATATGCCTATTGATGCCTAGGTCACATGATTAGCTAGGGGGTTTACTATCATAAAAAGTTATCATCTACAATTAGATTCTCATTTAAGCTACATTTTAGGTTTAATAGTTTAATGTTTTAAGTTTTGTTTTGGGTTTAATAGTTTGAAGGTTTAAGTTTTGTTATAGCTTTGATAGTACGAAGGTTTAAGTTTTAAGGTTTAAGGTTGAAGGTTTGAGTTTTAAGTTGTAAGGTTCAAGGTTTACGTTTTAAGGGTTAAGGTTTTAGTTTTAAGAAAAGCTATATTAAAAGTAGCCATTTTATACATATGATTATGAAAAAATGTGAAAAAGTAAACATTTGGTACTAATATAACATTAGAATATCATTTTTAACCATATAATTATAAAAAAACACGTAAAAAAACAAAAAAAATCAAATAAATACAAAAAGTGGGGCCCATACCTCACACTCAGCTTAATGTCCTCAAGCCCCTCTTCTATTCTCTGCTAGCCCCTCACTGTTCAAATGAGGGGATTAAACTGCCTTCTGGGGTTTTTATTAATCGAGTGAGACTCGGTCGAGTGGGATTAGGCCGAGTATAGGTCTAGCCACCTAGGAGCCATTAGGTGCCACACAACGCATGCGTGGTTTCAGTCGAGTGCTACTCGACTGAGTAGTACTCGGTCGAGTTCTACTCGGATGAATCCTCTGAGTTAGCCTCAAATGCAATAGGAGATTGTGCTTTTACCCTTTGTATAATAGGAGTCACAAAGCCAACCTTTGAAAGACAGGGAGTGATGAAGTCCAAAGAAAGTGAAGCCTTCACAACTACTACAAATGAAGAAGAAAGAGGAGCCAAAAGAGTAGAATCATTATAGTGGAACTCATGGACATGAAATTTCTCAAACTTGCGGAAGTAGGAGGTTGATGTGAAATCCTACATCAACCGTGGAAGGTTGAAGGACCCCAATGAAACAAATATAAATTAGCATTTAAGGGAACTATTAACGTCCTTATGTTCTTATGTTGAAACATTAGAGTTGGTACCTTTGCGTGTTTTCACGTGTCTAAAATAATTTTGGTAAAAGTTTTATGAAACCTTAAAAGCTGAACGGCCAACGAAGAATCCGTCACCAAAATTAAGGGTTGGCTCGTCGAGGGGGTCAATGGTTGCATTAGACTTTGTCATCCAACACGTGCCTTATTTGTGTTTATAGTGGGCGACCACGTTGTGATTAGCCTACGTTGACCGTATGTGTCCATAAACGAGTGTATATAAAGCAGTCCTGGCCTCCTCTATCATCATAACACATTTCAACTCCAAAATCCCGACGCCTTGTAAAGAAAATTCTGGTAGATACCTAGTCTGTGGAAGAACATGGATTCTGCAGAGGTGGAAATCCCTTCCTATTTCATGTGCCCGATATCCATGCAGCTCATGGCTGACCCTGTCACTCTCTGCACCGGTGCGTCCTACGACAGGCAGAGCATTGAGAAATGGATATACACAATGGAAAACAACTCCTGCCCTCTCACTAATCAACCCCTTCTCAACACGGACCTCACACCCAACCACACACTGCGCCGCCTCATCCAACACTGGTGTCTCCTCAACTCCTCCGCCGGCGTCCAGCGGATCTCCACTCCCCGGCCACCCCTCGACGCAGATCGCCTCTCTAAACTACTCTTAGACATGAAATCATTCCAATTGAAGGCGTTGAAGAAACTCAGATCTTTGGCCGGTGAGAGCGAGAGCAACAGGCGGCTCATCGCTTCCTCCGCCGCACCGGCTGTCCTAATATCCGTCATTGAAAGCCATTCCACAGAAAGAGATGAAGAGGGTTGCTGCTACGATGGTCCCGTCGCCTGCGAGGAAGCCTTGGGAATTCTCTACTCTCTTCCTTTACTTGACGAGACGTTGGATTCGATCGCCACAGGAAAGTGCCTTGCCTCCCTCTCCTCGATTCTTAAGAGAGGCACCTCCAACGCCCGATTTTATTCCGCAGTGCTCTTACACACGGTGTCAAGGAAAGGCCTGGAACGCCTTGTTATGAACGCCAACGGTGACTTAATAGATGGGCTCCTGGAAGTGTTGATAGACGAGGTGTGCTACAGGGCAACCATAGCCGCCCTTGAAATGCTCACTGCAATCGTCTCCAGCAGCCGGCGCTGCAGAATGAAAGCGATCGAGGCAGGGACAGTCTCCATCTTGATCGAATCGCTTCCCGATCAGACTAACAAGAAGAAGAGCAGCTGCGACAGGATTTTATGTCTTCTCGACGTGTTGTGTGGATGCGCAGAAGGAAGGGCTGCTGTGGCCGACCACGCAATGGGAATCCCCGCAGTCTCTAAGAAAATATTGAGAGTCTCCGACTTGTCAACGGAAAAAGCCGTTCGGATTCTGTGGTTGCTGTGTAAACTCTCTCCTTCCAAGCGAGTAATTGAAGAAATGTTGGAGACTGGTGCAGTCAGAAAATTGTGCTTGCTCCTGCAATGCCCATGCTCGGCCAAAACAAGGAGTAAGGTAAATGAGGTGCTTAGAATGCATGCTAAGTGCTGGAAAAGCAGATGTTGCGGTTCCTCCTCAAATTTTCCAGAGTAAATAAGACAACCCAATGCACAGTGGAAAGTATTTGTGTTATACATCTTGGATGACTCATTTTCAGCTATGCAAGAAAATTGAATTTAGCAGAGGCATATGTGCTCGTTGCTGTCGCCGCGTTAATAATGATGGAGCAGCAGGTAGCAGGGAAATTAAAAGCACTGTGGTGGAAATAAAGCGTAATGGCCATTATTGAAAGTAATCGAAATCGTCCAAGACATAAACTTTCACTGGATTTTCACCCTTCATATTCACAAATCCGACGGGAACAATCGGGGAAAGCAATTTGTTGAAGCATTCTTGTCTGGTGTAGAGTGGCAACTAACTTTTGAGTAGCGTCTACATTAGTTTGATTAAAACTTATTTTCGCTTACCCTCGTCAAAGGACTAATGCAGCGGCTTAGCTATCTTTGTTCAATGTGAGACTTTTTGGAAGCCACTTCCTCGTTTTAACCATAATTATCAAATTATAGTTGAAAGTACATGTCTCTTTCTAATATCTTTCAAGTGTTTAAACTGATATAGATTTGAGAAGTATCGAGTGAAAACTATTAAAGAGACAAACATCTTAAGAGCTCATAAAGTATCATTTAGTATATCAAGGATACATTTATGGTGTATTTTATTTTTTCTTAAATTGTGTGCAAGAGCCACCTTTTAGCTGAAAATAGCTAAAAAATAATAATAATAATTCAAAATTTACAAAACTAAAATTAGAATCAAAGTAGTCTTCAAAGCCTTCAAAGATTTTACGTTAATGTTTCTTTGGGTAGTCATATATTAATTAGTTGAGAGGCTTTGTATGTGATTATTCATTACAGATTATTTTATTTGTGACACTGTTTAATTTCTATTGGTCAATTTGTACAATCTAATTGGTCTAGTGGTGGAGAACTTGTGCTCTTTGAAGAGAGCTCACAAATTAATAAGGTATGTATGCCTCATTTATAGTGCATTAAATTACATTTAAGTGCATTTGTAAGTGATCTATAGACCCATATATAAGAACCCAAATATTGTAAACTATAAAAGAACCTATCCTTCTCTTGCCTCTTTTGTTTTGTTTAGAGTAGAAAGAACAAAATTGAGATTCAACACTCACTCAATGCAAATCATACTAGAGTATGCTCTCTTTTTCGTTGTCAATGATTTTTGCATAACACACTTCTCCAAAGGACCTTTTTCAATCACCGTAAGAACTTTTTAAGGCAATCTTTGTGTCTTTGAGTCCATAGTCTAGGCTAAGGTCTACATCATCGACAAAATTGAACATAGTGATTAATTGTACTAATCATTGACTAGCTCTCTGAATATTATCTTGACAAAATGCATAGTACTAATTATCGAAGTTCAAACTCATCTTTATTTATTTTATAGACTAATTATCATTAGATTAGCACATTTAATAAACATCAAATATATCAAAATATAATATAATTATAAATTCTTATAATTTTAACTTAAGAACAATTCTTATTATAAAATCTTATTGAAATCTCTTTCAATTTTAAAATTAACTTAAGAACAATTCTTATTATTTTATTATAGAATCTTATTGAAATCTCTTTCAATTTTTAAAATTAACTCTAAGAAAAAATCTTATTATAGAATCTCATTGAAATCTATAATATGAAATATCTATAACCATTAAACCTGCTCATATAGGATCTCATGAAAAAACATAATTCTTGAGAATTTACGTATGTAAAATAATTTAGATAGTGTTCACGGAACTTTCAAGGCTTGACTGCGAGCCAAAAGAGAGGGTCGGCCCCGTGAGGAGGTCGTTGTTTACATTAGACTTTGACATTGAATACTTGCCTCATTTATGTGAATGGTAGGCAAGCGCGTTGACATTACACCCATAGGTAGGATTTAATTGTGGGCAACCTCCATTGACCGTATGCATCCATAAACCACTTTATATAACCATCTGTAGCCTCCAGTATTACCACAACACCTCTCAACTCTCCCCTCTCTCTGTTATTTGGTTTGCGCAGCAGAATAAAAGCCATCGAGGCACGGGCAGTCTCCGTGTTGATCGAATCACTTCCCGATCAGATTAGAAAATTGTTAATAGTTTAGAGAATTTTATCTCTTGCTCCCTTCGTACTAGAGCTAATAATAGGTTTCATGGATCTATGCAGGCCAACAGGTATGGAAAATAAAGTCTTCTTCCTTTTAGAGTTCAAAATAAAATCCAGGTAATGCATGTATAAGGGGAATCAGTCATGATAGTCATGATTTAGTCCATTTTATTTTCTGTCTTTATAGGATCTCACTCTAATAATCATAATAAAAGCTTGAGAATTTCTTGGAGAATCATTTTATATAAAATGGATTTTATGAATTTGGTGTTCCTTTTGACTAATAGGAATTTCCAAGAGGTTTCTTAATAATTTTCTACTTGCTAAACAAATGTTACACTCGGTTTTAAACTTTGAAAAAGTTTATTTTGTGCATTTTGCAAAAGAATGGAATGGGGTGGTTGACTATCTTGCTAAGTGACCTTTTGATGAAAATATCAACAAGAAGGTTGAATATTGGAGTGATTTGGATCATGAGAAATCTCGTCTTCTTTGTAAGCTTATACAGGACCATTAAAAATGATTTTGTGGGCCTCACGTATATGTGGGTTTTCTATCTCTCCATAAGTGTAGTATGGGGACTTTATATGATTCCTTAGTGGATTTCTCATATTTTGTATGCTATTTTGGTGATGGTGATTTGAAAAACATTGTAGGTTGTATGACACTTTAGTATGTGATTCAAATAAATTTGCCCCCAAAAAATTGAATTAAAATTTTATTAAAGAAAATATTTTTAAATTGAATAAAGTTGGTTATAAATATAGAAATGAAAAATTAAAGATTTGTCAACAAATCCATAGTAGACAATAGTTACTTGAACAAATGAATTCCATCACAACAAATAATTATGAAGGTAGCATTGTTCTCTTTAATAATATATAAAACTATGTGCTTGTAATTGTGCTACAAATGAATAACATAAAGTACAAAATTAACCAAAATAAAAATAGATAAAACATTTTGGATTGGGCATTAGAAAATATCAATAAAACATAACATAACCTAAGTTAGATCTACAAAATTTCATATTTAGACAAGGATATTTTTACCCAAATGTTGATTGTATGTGTGCTCATAATCTAATAACATATCATTCATTTTAAGTTTTTTCTTTAAATGGTTAGTATGGGTATATAAATTTATAGATTTTTGGTTTGGAAAATGGAGGGCTAGGGTTATATATGAATAGAAAGGGTCTATATTATATGAGACATCTCAAACAAGGATTGATCGATAAGTGTCACAATGAGATTGAATGAGAGGAGGAAGTCCAAGAATCAAGGAAGATCAATAGACAATATGGGACATGGGGAATGATGGATAGAGGGGATCTATCAGGGGTACTTACAAGTACTTTAGAATGTCCCTTATAAAGGTGGGTTATGTCACCACCACGCGTATGAGGTACTAAAGAGTATAAAGAGGAATAGAAATTCCTTTTATGGAAAGCAGAGAGAATAGGCCATACCTTCAAGTACATATGAAAAGGGGGCATAAAAAAAGTTTAAAAAGATTTTATGGGGACTCTAAGATTGGTCAAATATTTAGTTAATCATTGATTAGGCATGAGCAAATTGTTAGAAGGGACATTAGGGAGTAATGACAAATTAGGAAAAGTTACCCAAAGGATGAGACAAGATGGAAAATTAAATAAACACAATTTATGTAATTTTTTTGAAAAAGGGTGGATGTTAGAATGAGTAAATAATTATGAGCTAAATATTTCTTAAATTGGTCCTTAGAAGATATGAAGGAAAGAATTTTGTGAATATTATTTAAATAATTTTTTATTGAAATAATTAATTTATACAAGTTGAGGAGATAAATTAATATTAATTTTTAATAAAATATTTTTTAATTATAATAAGAATAAATTGACCAAATATAAATGATCAATTATGAATGTCTATAAATATAACCCTAACATTAGTACAAATATGTTTTCTTAGGTTCAATGAATATATTATTTTTTTATTAATTGTCAATAAGAACACATCTTAAATTTATAAAAAATAGGAGTGCTCCTAATTTTGGAAAAAAATTTGTAAAAATCAATACATGTAAAATAATCCATAGAATGTAATTTGTTTAAAAAATTAGGTGAATTAATAAAAATTGAGGTATAAAAATTAATGCATGTGTTTTGGAATAAAATAAAGACACTACTAATTGCAATTAAATTTTTATATTAAATTAATTAATATGTTTGGATTTTTTTTTAAAAGATGATTGTAGAGCTAAGATGAATCTTTAGATTCGAGTGATATTTTTAGAAATAATGCCTTCAAATATACAAACCACATGGAGAGAACACTCAAGATTTGTATATTTTAATATATTTAGTAAAATTATACAAATTTAGTTATACAATAAAAAAATCCAACCCACACTTGAACACTTCTTTGAGATGGCGGGATCTCCATTGCATGCTCGAGGGACATCCAATTTCTCATGGCTTCTTGTTACCCATCCCTCGAGATTGGTGATTCTTAACATGGATATTGTGTTTAGTCTCCATTGTTTGGATTTTTCTCTCCTTGCAGTTGTTTGTTTGCATTGTGAATTGTTATGGTCATTTTTGTCATTTTTTGTCATTTTTAAATTGTGGACTAATAGCCTTTTAAATTTTATTTTATGATTCAACATGTGTTTATATTGCATTAGTATTTGAATGCTTAATTTCATTAGTTACGTCATTTAAAGGCATTAGTTAGAACAAGTTTTTCTTTTCTTGGATTAGAAAACCAAAACCTTAAAAATAAAATCAACCCTTATCTTGGATAAAGTAACTAATCCAATCATGTTGAGTCTATTTTAACAATATTTTCATGCATTTGATGACCCATTTAGTAGTGATGACGCCCTTCATGACTTCATCTCTATTGTGCTATCCTCTATGTCTCATAAACCAACTGTTTATCAAAGGTTAATTAGCATGATATATGTTACTAGTAATAAGAATGAACTTGAAAATTATGTGATCATTATGAACCTTAATCTTGACGATCCTCAACCTCAAAAAAAACATTGATTTTTGTTAAAGGTCGTAAGAATCCTACTAGACCTCCTAATTATTTCTTAAACTTGACAAAACAACTCACTCAAATAAATAGGATGAGTCAAAAAGTGTCACAACAACCTAGTTATAACACAGTTTCTCACACATATAACATAAGATACAATAAGCAACCTAATCCGATACAAATTTTTCCTCCTTCTCTTCCTTATTTTAACCTATGCTTCCTTCTACACCCTATCTTACTCAACACTTTGGAAGGAGTATGATCTTTTTCAGTAGCTCTATACTCTAACTAAGATCTCCATTTGGGAATTTATTCAAACTTCACCTATATACCATGAGATGCTCCAAGAGGATTTATAGAAGATATTAGTTTCACCTTCTTTAAGACTGAATATTGAAGTTGCCTATTTAGAGTGTATGCAAGAAAAAAGTTAGATATTTAGTTTTTCACAACATGAGCTATCATATTTGGAAGTTTAAAATTAATATGATCCCCTCATTATTATCATGCTCATCAATGGAAATTTTATAAGATGTGCCCTATTTGATAATAGTTCGAGTCTTAATTTTTGTATCATAACCCTATTGCATCAAATTAATGTCAATATACCCCTCATTATTGACCTGATTCTCTTTTAATTCATGACTTTGATAATATTGGTAGATAGTCTCTAGATACAATAGTATTGCCTATTAAGGAAGATCTCATGATTCTAATCTCACCTATCCATATCATGTCTAATACCCTCACTTAACCTTCTTCTAGGTAGGTCGTAGATTCATTTTATGCAAGTAGACCCTTCTACTCTCCATTGCACTCTTAAATTCATTTATAACAACAAGATATAAAAATTATAAGTTGATAAGAATTTACAAAATTATTTTCTAACAAATAAATATATAAATCTCTTTTAAATTATATACTTCCTTCTTCAACAAAAATATTTACACCATCTCCTAGTTATGACACTCCTTCACCTAAAGAGGTACTCTTAGAGGATGGTTGGGCTCATTTGACTTCATACCTTCTTATGTGGAAGAGTATAAATTCCTTCCATTAGATTATGAGACTAAAAGGAATCAATGGTGGAATCCATGAAGGTTTTAATTTCTTTTAAGAAACCTAAGATTATTTCCACAGTTGCTTCTTCAACAACGTCTTTTGATTATCCTCATGACATTGAAACTTACCAGGTCCTGCCATATCTATTACAGATATCATCCCTTTATAATCTTGGCTTCCATGTATTATCTAAGAGTGAATATAGAGGCAATTATTGTGATACAAATACATAATAAATCAATTTTTTCTTAGAACCTTACATGCTTGAAGCTACTTTGCATTCTGGTTATAGTTCTTTAAAGTCGACCAAAGCATCTCATGACCATCTATAGACACCAAAAAGTGACCAAACTTGAACACATTACCCTTATCCTAGAAAATGAAGTTAATATTCATTATTTATTTAATACTTTATCTTAACCTTTATCCCTAATCAAATAAATTTACATTTATTTAATTAAATTAGCCTTATCCTACCTTTAGTTAAATAAATTCACATTTATTTAATTATAATCCTCTTTATCCCCTATCCTGAATTAAATAAATTTACATTTATTTAATATTATCCTATCCCATTTCCAAATAGTTTAATTAATCTTAAATTAATTAAACTAACCTAGCCTATTTCTCCTCACCCACTTGCACAATCCTAAAAATCTCACTTGTGTCTTAACCCTTCATTTAATTAAGTAAATGACTTTGTTTACTTAATTAATCCATTTTCTCCCACTCGGAATTAAATATTGCAATTTATTATATTTGAGCACATGGCTCCTAACTTTAACCCTCACCTAACCTCACTTCCCTAACCTAACCCATCCTTCTAACTCAAACCAACCCACTTGCCCACTAAGTAATCATAATCTCCCACCTAATCATGCACTAATCATTTGCACAATCCTAATAAAATAAATTAGCGAACCCAAATCAACTCTTGTCCCATCATATTTTAAATTTCAAAATTCAAATTTACCCTCCGCATGTGTACTTACCTTGAGCCAATTGATTGTTACATATTTTTCTCCCACTTTCTCCTTGAGACTTGCTCACACATATGTGAGATTTCTTAATCCTCTCACCTCTTACATTGTCCCCCACTTGGCAATTATTGTCCCACTCCTTAAATTTTCTCACACATGTGTGAGAAACTCATCCCTTTTGAATGGTCAAACCCTAATCTACTTGGCCTCCTCCTCATTGTCACAGCATTGATCGTATGCAATCCTAGCCCTTCATCCAAATTTGAATGTCAACTATTTATTCCTCTAAAAATATATATATATAATAGGAGCCTTCTCCTCATTCCTCACATAATTTTAATTCATACATTGTTATGTTGCAGGATTGTGAGCAAACACATACTCTCAACAACAACATTAACAAACACTTCAGCATTTTGGGAGGTTTGTGTTGCAAGTTTTATGTTGAAGTAGTTTAAGGTTATCTCTTATTTTATTTCATCATATTTGCAATGCTTGCTCCTCCATATCATTTGAGGTTGGATAATGGATAAGGAAAATGGAGTGGATGGAGAGAATGGATAAGATAGTCAAGATCAAAGATGGGAAATGAGGATATACATGGATAGGGTGATGGATAGTGGATGAACGGATATGGAAGATATGTATGGTAGAACAGTATAGATGGAGATTTCCCCCAAGTGTAGAGTGCAAGGTGATGAGGATAAGTTAATGGATGTATAAGTGAATTAGGAAGAAGATGGATCATATATGATAGGAAGATGGTAGAAGAATTCAAGCATCTAGTTCCATGAATGGTATCCCTTGACATTGGTTTTTATTTTATTTTTGTAACGTACCAAGGTATTTTGGATATATGTTCATAGATGTTGGTAGGATTGGTGAAGGGATATGAAACAAATTGGGGATGGAGGATAAGGATTTATGTCAAATATTAGATCAAAGTGGTGAAGGCATGGGGGAGGATTGGTGGATAATGGATGGGAATAAAATGGATTGGGGGAAATGGGGAGGGATGAGGATTTATACATAGGATTGGATTAATGGGATAGGAGGATGGGGAAGGAGTGGTGGATAAATGAATGGGGAGGAGTGGTGGATAAAATGGATTGGGGGAAATGGGGAAGGATAAGGATTTATGCATAGGATTGGATTAATGGGATGGGAGGATGGGGAAAGAGTGGTGGATAAATGAATGGGGATGTTCTTAAGACTTGTGAATAAATGGATGAGAGAGTTGTAAAGATCATCATTGGCACACATATTGAAGAGTGGTGGAGTAGTGGAGGAGTATATTTTGAAGGATATGGAGGAGAAAATATGGATTTTCGGATGTAAGGACCCAAAATGGATTTTGAAGATGGAGGATTACAGGACTTATGAGTAGAAGAAGATTTTGGATTAGCATGTTTGGATGCCAAATTGGATATTTCTTTGATATGAATTTATTCAATAATTAGCTTGGGAATCCGCGTGATTTTTGAATTTTTCATTTTGAGCCTTTGTGACCTTTTCAATTTTTCTTGCTTTTGTATCATATTTTTCTTTTCTTGAACATTTATTTTAGATGGGACATTTTGATCCTTGGATTGTTGTGGATTTTTGGCTTTATGTATTTTATCTTTGGCATCCAATTTGCTTCCATTAGCCATGGTATGGGTGCATGAGGATGGATGGTATGGAGAGTTTATGGATAAAATGATGAAGGGTGAATATTTAAAGGAATTCAAGGATGTGTGCCTTTATTGATCTTTCTTATGGATTTGAGTTGATGGATTGGTAGATGGATGTATGTAAGGACCCAAAATGGATGGAAGGGATGAAAGATTTGACTTTGGGACATAAGGAACCAAAATGGATGTGGATGAGGAAGGGAGGGAATTTCAGACATAAGGGCCCAAAATTGATTTGGAAGATGGGGAATGGGAACATTTGAGTTTATATGGAGGAATTTCGGATTTGGAAGGGGTTGAAGGTTTATCAACATCTTGAGACATTGTTTTTCAAAGGGGGTAATTATTATTTTGAACACAAGATGTGAGTCCATGCAAATGGGGAGGAGAGATAGGATGAAAGATAAGCTCTTTGAGGGAGCCATGTTGGATAAATGTGGAGTAACCAATCTTAGGTGTATGGGTTTCATGGATGGATTAGATAGGAGTGATGTAATCATGTGAAGGATCAGGATCATAATGGGGATTAGGAGGGATAATAGGACCTTGAGATAGATTGGGATCATGACATGGAGATGAATGAGTACTTTGATCTTGACATTGGAGAGTATTATTTGGTGTAAAAGAAGGGATGAGTGGATCTTTAAATGGAGGGGATCATGCAATGAGGTGGAGGGGATGGAATCATGAGATGGAGTAATTTTATGTTGACATGAAGGGGGGATTAGTAGATTGGATACATGGAATATATTCATGAAGTGGAGGGTAAGTGGAGGGTAACTCTTGGCATGGAGAGGAATCATTAATGGATGTAATGAAAGGGATGTATTGATATTGATTAGGAATTGGATCATGAGATGGGTTAAGAAGGATAAGTGGATCTTGATACGGAAAGCTGGGATCTTCATATCGAAAGGTGTCATAAGATGGAGAGGTGTTATAAGATGGAGGAATGTTTAGATCTAGAGGAGAAGAGGAAAACATACTAGCATGCTTTGGAAAAAGGTCTTGACATGTTTGGACTTGTGAGGTTGATGTGATGGACGATATGGAAGCTTCAACTTGGGTGGATAGAGGGATGAATGGCTCATGAGACTTAGGATATGTATATGTGTTTTGACTCGAAGGGGATGGATACGGGCTCATGAATTGAGGAGATTACACAACTTTATTTAGAGTTGGGGATTTATACTTCTCTGCTAGCCCTTGGATCCAGTCAATGGAAAATTTATTGTAAAATGGGGATGATGTGGGTTTTGGAGGGTTAGGATGTTGGAAATATATGATGTGCCCAATGACTGACAGGGGGGTGAATCAGGAACCAATAAAACTTAATCCTTTTAATCCACAATTAGATTGACTTATTTGTTTGCATGCATAGAACTTGAAAGTAAAGAATCATACACAACACATAACACAATATTTGGTTACCCAGAAACCTTCCAAAAGAAAGTAAAAATGGGGTGGGGATGATACCCATAAGAATTAGTACTATAGTATAAATTTATCCTGTTAGAGCTTACAATGACCACTTCTGATGGTCTGCCATATTAGGAGCATAGAAAGGACTATTAGGTCCACCTTGTTAAAGGATTTTGTACAATACAATAAGTAATACAACTCTATTAAGAGATTTAAAGAAAGGAATGTTAGGTCCACCTTGTTAAAGGATTTTTCTGATCCACTTGTGAGAATGAACTAGTTGATGATCTGCTCTATGCAACTGTGATTGCTGAATAAGATCCTTCTGAATATAACTGATCACCTGAATGTGATAGATGAGACTCTGATGTCCTGAATACTTCTTCTCTTTAATCAAACTGTCATTTTCATGTCTTTACACTTATGCATACATTCTTAATTATTCATTTTCACATATTGGATAAAATCAGAAAGCCATTAAGTATTTCCCGAAGGACATAGATGAAGCAGAAAGCCTTGTCAAGGACTCTGGTGGGTTCTATGATGTTAGTTCTATCAAATATTTCTCGGCTAAAGTTCTCACGGCGATTATGGAGTATGTTTCTTTGGACGAAAGATACAAAAGGGCTCATTCCTATCACTTTGTGTTGTTGGGACATTTCCGTCATAAGGTGAGAATTTCCTTTCCCTACTATTTGACGCAGTCTCTCTACCATAGCATTACTGAGCATAGGCAGAAGGATAGTAAGCCTATTCTTCATGAGGGCTTGATTATCTTGATTATTGAACATGTTAAAAAAGTGGCGGCCACCAATCCTCTTATTATTTCCCCAAAAGATTTGGGTTCTACTAAGGCTGGTAAATGGCTTAGGACCAGAGATGATAAGGGGGTTTCAACTGTTAAAAAGTTGAAGTTTGAGAAAAATTTGGGTATGGACACAGACTCTGATGCTGTGAGTGTAGAAGGCTATGATTCCCAGTCTGATGACGACATCAAAGAGTCTATGTCTGTCTCGGTGAGTGCCTCTATTGAGGAAGAGCTTAAAACTAAGGAAACCCTCAATGTTAAGGTAGCCCACACTGTCAAGGATAAAAATCAATTGCCTGATGTTGCTGTTGAGGATGTGGAAGTTCAAAAATTCCCCATTCTGGTTAATTATGGAATTTTAGAAGAGCATGACATCCCTATCTCTCTGAAACTCAAGGTGCTTATGGAGGTTCATCCTGAACAAAAATAGGCTGATACCCCAAAATAGGACAATATTGATAAAGAAGCTATCCCTGCCTCCTCTAAGAATATCCATTTTTCTAGGTTGGTTGATATGCATGAGTGGAATGTCCAGCTTCTCCAGGAGGACATGGATGACAAGATCGAGCCCCCATTTGGGGTTATTTAAACTGCTAAAGCTATGTCTTTGTACTCATTTCGTCTGATGAAATGGGTTTTTAAAGAAATCAAAAGCCTTCATCTCAACTACAGAGCTTTGTCTACTCGTGTTGATCTTATTAACTTTGGGTTGACGAGGGTTGCTGGAAATCAAAATGTAGAGGATGGGAAAAATTTGCAAGCTCTGCATGGGCGTCTGGACACCTTGGAGAATACTGTGAAAAAACACATGATGGACAATAATGTCTTCATGGGCACGACTATGGAGTGTTTTAACTCCATAAAAACTGAAATGGATTCTCCTATTGTGGTCAATGACAAAGAGGATATCGATGTTGATGGTCCGGGAAAGTGCATGTGCTATGCCAGGAAGAAGAAGGTTCAAGATGGGATCTCGGAGCTGTGAGATTTCAACGTAGCCATTAAAAAGGTTGTTGAAGCAAAGAAGGTAGCGGAGGACATTCTGTTGCAGCTGGCTTGACTCTGGTGTTGCCCTATTTTTTTTGGTGCTACGTCTATTGGTTTCTGGTTCCTGGAGCGGTTTGGTGGTTTCTGGTCTTTTGGTCCTAGATTTTTAGTCTTGTCTGGGTCTGTGGGATGGCTCTCAGTCCTATTTCAGTTTAGTATGTTTTTCGCTGCTTTTATCTATGCTTTTCTTGTAAGGGGTTTCAGGTCCCCATAAAACCTATTTTTATCAGCTGTCAAAAACAAACTATCTTAT
>MU225891.1:135238-146026 GCA_018584345.1 Thuja plicata
GGTCTAGAAGTCTACTCAGGTGATAAACTGTCACTCAGGTCCAGAAGTCTACTCGAGTGATAAACTTTCACTCAGGCGATACTGATCACACGGGCAATGCTGATCACTCAGGAAATGCTGATCACTCGGGCAATGTTGATCACTCGGGCAATGTTGATCACTTGGGACTTTGCATAATTATTGCTGGCTCAGTCGACACTAGTTGACTAAGTGTTTTGACACTAATTGACAATATGTCTTGCCATAAGGTCAACATAGGGTTGTGTGGAGGATTGGGATTAGATGGGAGAAAATAATTATGGTTTTGGACAAAGGGGGAGGACATATGTCTTTAAAGGAAAACTTTTTCTTTTGACCCCCATTTTGTAAGCTAAGGATAATTTTTTGGAGTTCTTGAATCTCTTGGGAAAGGTGGCTATGGAGGGAATCATATGAGGAATTTCCCTTGTCAAAGGTGGATGAAGGATATGAAATGGGAGATGGAATGGGATTGGATATGATGTGTTGAGGTAGAAGGGATGGGGATATGGTAGATGAATGTGAATTTATGGGATTGAATTGGTAAGTGGGTTGGGGTGAGAGGTGTGACTAGGTAGGGGTTGAATTATTATGAGGCGTGTAAGGTTTGGATGGGTGTGATTTATAAGTTGGTTGAGTTGGAGATATGGTTTGAGGATCAGGGTTTAGCATTTTAAAGTCCTCAACCATTTTTTGAAACCAATCCATATTCATGATGTTTAGATGAGGGGTTTTGGATTTGGATTATAAGAGGATGTTGATGAAGATATGGACTAAAAAAGGATGAAGTTTGAAAGATAGATGAGGGATGTTTGGAGGTAAGTGAGTTTATAATGTATGATTTTTTTGGATGAAGAGGTAGATGGATTGAATTAGAATTTGGTTGGAATGATATGAGGTTGACAAGTGGACTAGATTAGGATGAGAATGATGTGATTAGATGGGTATTGAGTGATGAGATTGGATTAAGAAAGTGAATGTTGATGTGGATTATGAAAAATGATTAGGATGAAGATTAGGACCTTGATTGAATTATTAGGAAGATGATGAAATGATTAGGATGATTAGGATAAGATGGATAATTAGGACCTTGATTGGATAAATAACATTTGAAATTTAAAATTTTCTCCCACTTTTCATTTTTGTTTTAAAAATGCACTTTTTCATTCACTTTAGTTTTTAATATTATTATAAGTTTCTAACTTTTTTATTATTATTTTTGCACGAATTTGGCCCCTGGTCATATGCGCGACGAGAGGATCTTCTGAAATTCACCCCTTATTTTTTATCTTGTGGTCACATGGGACCCATGGGCTTATTTTAGCCCATTTATCTCCTTGCAAACCCTTAAAGAGGCGCTTTTACAAAACCGCGTATAATTTTTGCATATGAACTGAGATTTTGACAATTCAAGAATCATTGGAAAGATGACTCAAGCCTTTTTAGATCTACCAGCCATTTTATCAAATTCTTCTTCAAAATTCAAGTGAAAATGTTCAAATTCATCATTTATTTTTAATATTAAAATGCTCATATCTTTAGCAAAAAGAATCATTTTTTACTCAATTTTTTAAAAAAATTATCAGAAAAATGAAAGGAATCTAATTTTTTAGTTATGTTTAGCTTTAGACATTTTTTTGGTGTGTTTTCTTCACATTTGAAATTTTGGGCTTAAAATAAAATTCCACATTTGGATTTTGGGATCTAAAGTGAACATGTTTCTTTTAACCCTAAGGCCACTTACGTATTCTCTCCTCTCGCGCCTTTGGGTGAACTTTAGTGTACAAGAAATAAGTGGTCTTATTTTGTTTTTTAAGGAAGCCTTCTTGGGGATTCGATCACCCCAAGGGAAGACCTCAACTCCTGTGTTCTGGCAGAGTTTAAATATCGCGAGGTAAATCTAAAGACACCTTTCTTGGAAGTATAATTTTGTCACTCTTTGCTAAGCCCAAAAGAAATTTATACCTTTGGGAAGTGAAGATGGAGATTTGGGTTACTATCTCCTCCTGGTGTCTGGCATTATTATCTTTCATCTACAGATATGGGCCTCATGTACCTTGCATATATTGAGGACATTGCCTTAGTTGAGCTTGTAAATCCTAGTTGAAGCTTGAATAGGATTGTTGGTCTGTTTGATGTGCTTGAATGGTTAAAAACTTCCCCACTTGAAACCAAAAGGGGACACACCATCCAAATTGAACCTTAGGAATTTTGTATTTTTTGTAATTTCATTGTATATTTTGCATTTTAAAAATCAAAAATCCAAAAAGTATAAAATTCCAAAATTCCAAAATATCATAAAACCTAAAATTCCAAAAAAATCAAAAAAAGCAAAACATTGCAAAAAAATATTCTTGTTTAAGTCTATTCATCCTCCAAGTCAAGATTTCCACATCATTTCCACATCAACTAACCTCATCATCATCATCATACTTCTTATCATAATCAACTCTCTTAAACATCCCAATCATCTCTCTAATCGCAGTCATCCCTAATCATTCTATTCAACATCTCCTAATCGTCCATAATGATGCAGGAGCATCTTGGGATCTTGGTAATCTTGTATCAACCAAAAAAATTTGTTTTCTAGTTTTGGTGTTTCTTTATGTGATCGTTATGTGCATATTCTTGGAGGCTGCGACCCTTTCTACATTTTTCATGGCTTCATCCTTACCCCCCTCCTTGGATCGTGCATAATTTGGTTACTTCATGTTCGAGATCTTTTAGATTCTTGGCAAGACTATCATGTTCTTCATGTTTCCAGCCATTCTTAGTGTTTTCCAATCTCGAGATGGTTTTCCTAATCGGTGAAGCTTAATGGATCATTTATCAATGATGGGTGAACCCACAATAGTGGGTTACACATTTTTTGCTTGAACGGACACTGAACTCTACATTTTGAAAAAAAAATTCAAATTCGGATGCATATTTCCATTAAACTGTTTGAAATCAAAAGATGAAGTAAACTAGAGTCTTTTAGGATTTTCTGTCTAGATTTTAAATATATTTTTTCTTTTTTTTTTGAATTGATTTGAATAGATTTTTTTTTCTCCAATGAAAACTGCTATGTTGCTAAAAATGTCATTTTCAAAGAGTTACATTGACTTCATAGAGCATAACTTTTTTTCTAAAATAGATATCAATGTGCTTATTTCGAATTTAGTTTTGTAACATCCATACGAAGGGCATGCAATTGGTTTGATGACATTATCATGATTATTGCATATTTTATGAACGTTTGAAGTTAAGTAGACCATAGTTTTGACATACCTTAACTGCAAAGCTTATAACTTGTGCATTTATCAAAATTCAATTCTTTTTTTTTATATAGAAAGTAGATCAAAGTCGGAGGGAACTATTAATTTTCAAAAAAAAATCTCTTTTCTACTAGTTTTCATTGAACGTCAAACTTGGAGGTTTATATTTGATAAAAAAATCTACATTCGATGCACGTCAAAAAACATAGGCCTAATTAATTCAAAAATTGTCAAATCTATATTTATTAGAAATCTCATTCAAAGTAATTGTGTGATGAAAAAGGAAGTCTCCTTTTTCTTCCATTTGAACTCCACACTTGAGCCCCGAAGCCATGAAAACTTCAGACTTGTGTTAACCTCTACAAATGGCCTCTAATTAGAGACTTTAGATAGAAACTACTTTCAATAGAAATTAGTTTCGATCAAAACTACTTTTTATCAAAATTATTTCACTATAAATTCCCTTAATCAAGGAATTTTGATTGAATGTACTTTCTAAATCTGCCTGCTTTGTGAATTTTGGGAGGAATTTATTCCTCCAAAAAAGTGTAACCCACTATTTTGGGTTCACCCTGATGTTATGTTTGTGCTTACCTACTTTAGGGATCATGTTTTGTATTCCACTCATTAGGTGAAGATCCTTATGATTTTGGATCCTAACCTATCTGTGTAATACATTTTCTTTCATTGGGAAATGTAATCTTTCATGGTCGACCTAGTGTTTTTGAAGGCCTTATATACTCTTGTAGTTATTTTCCATAGAAGAAAAGGAGAGATAGAATAGAGTGGTAGCTTATCACTTGTAAGATTTTGAAGGAAGAAAGGACCTCGTGAATGTTCAAGTAGTCACTACTGATAATAGAAGTATAAAAGATAACCTATCAAAGGTTCTAATCTGGTTTGTATGCCTGGAATGTATCACATCTTGATATTGTGCTTGTAATTGATCATTAAATAATAAGAAGGTTGTTTTTGCATTCATTTCCTATTGTTTTATTTTGCTTCCATTGCGTAACTCTTTATACAAGGATTGGTTGGACTCAGTGAGTTCCTATTGTCCTTGGCAGTGTCAATTGGTATCAAAGA
This sequence comes from Thuja plicata, assembly GCA_018584345.1. Classification (NCBI taxonomy): domain Eukaryota; kingdom Viridiplantae; phylum Streptophyta; class Pinopsida; order Cupressales; family Cupressaceae; genus Thuja; species Thuja plicata. Next base: position 139,600 of record MU225891.1, read on the forward strand.
AAGGTTTTTTACAACCTAGGTTTTTCTTATGGGGTGGCAGAAGATATGATCTTACCTACAACTACTAAAGATTTTGAAAATGCAGATCCATCTATCTTTGATTTGTTGAGACAAATCTCTACTAGAGTGGAAGTGGTGGAAACTACTTAGATGAGAGGACAACATATAAAAGATGCAAGTGATGAAGAAGGAGATGAACAGAAGAAGGATTAGGAAAGGGAAGGGGAGAACAATGAGGTGTGGCCAAAGTTGAGTCAAGAGGAGGAGAGGTTCATTAGATCCTTCACTATTTCAATCCACTTGATTATCATGGAAACCTAGACTCAAATGAATTGATAGATTGGATCACAAAGATGGACAAGTACTTTGAACTAGAAGGAACTAGTGAAGAGAAGAAGGTGAAATAAGCTTGTACCAAATTAAAAGGGCATGCATCCTTATAGTAAGAACATCTATAAATAGATCAGAAACAAAGAGGTAAAGATAAGATAAAATCTTGGGATAGAATGGTGAATAAATTAAAGGCTAAGTTTTCGACTGGAGATTGTTAAGTAAGTTTGTTTCAGAAGTTGCAGAATGACTTAAGTGTTAAGAGTTACACTAAGGAGTTTTATAATCTGAATATCTTATTTGGTCATGTAGATGATGAAGCTGAATAAGTTTCTTGATACCTTAATGGAATAAGGGTGTCAATACAAGATGAAATTAGTCTGATATATATTAGGAGTGTGGAAGAAGCTTACAAGTGGGCTTTGAAGGCTGAAGAAAAATTGAACTGAAGGCATGAGCAAAGGCAAAGAGGTAGAGGAGGAAGATTTGAGAGAGGTCAATCCAGTACTAATGATGGAGCCAGTAGATGTTTTGTAGATCAAGACAGGAATGAGTCATAAACCAAGGATAATGATCAATATAGGAGGAATGCTAGGAGTTCGTATAACAATGAAGGACAATGTAGTGGTGAAATAAGGAAGTTCGGTGCCACTTGTTTCAAATGTGGTGAAGCAGGGCACCGAGCCTTTGAATGAAAATAAGGAAACTCTGAGAAGAGGGTTGAAGGTAGTAGGTGAACAACATTTACAGATGAGGATTTCAGTGGATCAATAAACAACAACCAAGAAGAGGAAGGAGCAACCTTGATGACTTAGAGAATCTTATATCATAGAGAACAAGAGAAGGAGTCTTTATAGAGAAAGATTTTTTTCAGAACCAAATGCAAGATATAAGACAGAGTGTACAATGTTTTCATAGAAAGTGGTAGTTCTAATAATCTTTCTTCAGAGGAATTGGTTGAAAGACTGAAGTTGTAGAGGTTGAAGCATCTAAAACCCTATCAGATTGCATGGATACAATATGAACACAAGGTACTAGTGAGTGAACAATGCTTAGTTAAATTCAATATTGGAAAGTATTATGATGAGGTTTTATGTAATATGATGCCTCTGGATGTATTTTATACCATGTTGGGTAGACCATGGCAGTGTGATTGGCAAGTTATACATGATGGAAGAAAGAATGTATATACTATTGTTGCTAATAGGATAAAATAGAATTTTCTACCTTTAGAGGAACCTCTTAAGAGTGAAGTGTGTACTAGTGAAAGGATATGTTTAGTAGATGGAAAAAATTTATTGGATGGCATAAGGCATGATAATGTGTGTGTTTTTATAGTACCCAATAATTCTAAGAAGGTTGTATTAGGAGAACACCCAAAAGAGGTCACTACATTGTTGAATGAGTATGAAAACATCATATAAAATAATGTCCCTGATAGATTACCACTTGTGAGGATTATTATCCATTGTAGGGATTTGATACCAAGGGCTATTTTTCCTAACAAAGAATCCTATAGGATGACACCAATAGAGAATGAAGAACTCAATAAAAAAGTACAAGATTCATTGCAGCGTGGATTGATCAGAGAGAGTCTAAGTCCATGTGCAGTGCCTACAGTATTACCACCTAAGAAAGATGGACAATGGAGGATGTGTACCAATTATAGAGCCATCAATTGAATCCCAATAAAGTATCAGTTTCCTTTTCCAAGGATGGATTATTTGATGGATTGTTTGAGTGGAGCCAGATATTTTACCAAGATAGATTTTAAGAGTGGATATAATCATATCATAATTAGAGAAGGTGGTGAGTGGAAGACCACATTAAAGACAAATTAAGGATTTTATAAGTGGTTGGTAATGTCCTTTGGATTGTCTAATGCACCTTGTACTTTCATGAGGTTAATGAATGAAGTTATAAATAAATTCTTAGGAAAGTTTGTCATTGTGTATTTAGATGATATGTCAATTTTTAGTAAGAGAAAAGAGGGTCATTTGATGCATGTTAGACAATTATTACATATATTAAGAGAAGAGAAGTTACTAATAAACATCAAGAAGTATACTTTCATGAAAGAAGAGTTTGTATACTTGGGATTTTTAATATCTGCTAGAGGGATGAAGATTGGATCCTAAGAAAGTGAAAGCCATTGTTGAGTAGCCTACACCAAAGAATGTTGGAGAAGTAAGATCGCTCCATGGGTTGGCTAGTTTTTATTGAAAGGTAATCAGAAAATTCAGTTCAATCTGTGGACCAATGACTGAAAATATGAGAGGAGATAGGAAGGAATTTAAGTGGACACACGATGCATGAAAGAGTTTTGAATTGCCGAAGAAAAAGGTGACTGAACAACCAGTGTTAGCTTTGCCTTATTTTAATAAGGTATTTAAAGTTGACTATGGTGCTAGTGGAAATGTAATTGGAGTTGTCTTGAGTCAAGAAGGGAGGATTTTTTCTTACTTCAATGAGAAGTTGAATGATGCTAAAAGAAGTGATGTAGGAGCATCCTAGGATTCTTGTCAATCCTGTATCAAACAAAAATATGTTTACTTTTGGAGTTTGGTAGCTTAGAGGAGTACTCGATTGCTCAGTTTCCTATTAATCAGTGGTTGGTCCACTCGGTGACTAAGCTTGGTAGTGTTCTGCTTCGTGGTGTTTCTCAGTACTCAGTTACTGTTGGTGACTCAGTGCTTTGTTCTTTTGGCTCGGTTGTTTCTCTGAGTAGGTTTAGATTGCTTGGTTATTCTTATACAACTGGTCTCTATTTCTCGGTGGTCTTTTCACCTACTTGGTTTTATTTAATGGATTTGTGGGCTAACTTGTTGGCTGACTTATGCATTTAATTTGGGTCGCAATATTAATGATGAATCTCTCATTGGGGAGTTTGTGGACCTAAATCTGGGCCGTGGGTTTCTCCAATTCTAGATAATTATGGATCTTATAGGCCAACCTATTGGTTTCCTCTTGTATTTAAGTTGTATTCTTTTATTACCTTAGGGTATCAAAGAGGGAAATGGAATCTGAGTGTTGGATTTGAGAAGTTGGACTGTGAGTCGTATGTCTTGGCAGAAGGTAAATGACCTGATGTTAGCAGAAGATCTGTAATAGATCTTAGTGTGACTCTTTGTAATTGGCCGTAACTGGTAAGGCCTTACAGCCTGACATGTTGGATGTAATTGATATTGATTATAATAATTCTCTTATGTTGGTTCCTATTCCTGTGTTACTGGTTGTTTCTGATGTTCTTGTTCTTGGCTGCAAGTCTAGACATCTCTTGTGAGATCTCTCCAATCTTGACTGCATCAAGAAGGTATTTAGTGTATGATTAGAAAAATTTATGCCATAATCCAAGAATTGAAGAAATGGAGATATTATTTGTTACCCAAGGATTTTGTATTTTATACTGATCATCAATAATTAAAGTACTTGAGAAATCAAGGTAACTCAAATCAGAGACATATGAGATGGGTTGAGTTCATACAAAGCTATACATTTGTGTTGAAATATAAGAGTGGTGTGATAAATAAATTTTTTGATGCCTTGAGTAGGAGAAGATCTTTGTTGACTGAAATGAAGGTGATAGTATAGGGTTTTGATGAGTTAAAATTATTTTATGAGGATGATCCAGACTTCACCGAATCTTGGAAGGCTTGTAGAGAACCTATTATTGCAGACAGGGGCAAGTGGTTATATTATTTTATTCAGGATGGAATTTTGTTCAAAGGAATTTAGTTGTGTATACCCATAAGTTCTATGAGAGATAATCTCATTAAGGAGAAACATAGAAGAGGATTGGCATGACATTTTTGAATTGATAAGACAATAGCTTTGGTGAGTGAGCACTACTTTTGGCTGCAATTTCAGAAGGATGTGTGAAAATTTGTTCAGGGTTTTAAGGTGTGTGAAGTTGCAAAGGGTAGTAGTCCGAATGTGGGATTATATACACCTTTGATAGTAACATTCCAATCATGGGAGGAGATCACTATGGATTTTGTTCTTGGTTTGTCGAAGACACAAAGAGGCTATGATTCAATTTTTGTGGTCATAGATAGATTTTCTTAAATGGCACATTTCATTCCTTATAAGAAGACTACAGATGCAATTCATGTAGTTGATTTATTTTTAGAGAGATTGTGAGATTACATGGATTACCTAAAAGAATTATTTCAGATAGGGATAATAGTTTTTTTGGATATTTTTGGAGAAGACTTTGGAGGAAGTTGGATGCTGATTTGAAATTCAGTTCTACTTTTCATCCATAGACCGATGGATAGACAGAGGTTATGAATAGGAGTCTATGGAATTTTTTGAGATGTTTAGTTGGAGATAAGCCAAGAAATTGGGATTTAGTTCTGATGCAAGAGCATCTTGGGATCTTGGAAATCTTGCATCAACCAAATTGGTTTCTAGTTCTCTTATTTGATTAGTTCTGGTGTTTCTTTCTGTGATCATTCTATGCATATTCTTGGAGGATTTGATCCTTTCTGTGTGTTTTTGGCTTCATCCTTGTCCCCCTCCTTGGATCACACAATATTTAGTTACTTCATGTTTAAGATCTTCCGTATTATTGGAAAGAGTGTCATGTTCTTCATGTTTCTGGCCAATCTTATTGTTTTCTGATCTTGCAAAGGTGTTCCTGATCGAAGAAGTTTATCAAATCATTTATCAATGATGTTACATTTATGTCTAACCTACTTGAGGTATCGTGTTCTGTATTCCACTCATCAGGTGACAATCCTTATGATTTTTGGTCCTGAACTATCTATGTAATATGTTTTCTTTCATTGGAAATGTAATCTTTCATGGTTGACCTAATTTTTTTGAAGACCTTATATACTCTTGTAATTGTTTTCCATAGAAGACAAGGAGAGATATAACATATTAGTATCTTATCACTTGTAGTATTCTAATTAGTAGATTGGAAGGAAGAAAGGACATACTAAATGTTCAAGTAGTCATTTCTGATAATAGATGGTATTAAAAGATAACCTATTAAAGGTTCTAATTAGGCCTATATGCCTAGAATGTATCACAACTTGTTTTTGTTCTTGTAACTGATCATTCCATAATAATAATTTTTTTATTGCATTCATTTCCTCTTTTTTATTTTTCTTCCCTTGTGTGACTCTTGTTGCAAGGATTGGTAGGACTCAGTGAGTTCCCACTTTCCTTGGTTGTATCACATAACATCCTTAATTATCCCCATAATCAAATACAATCATCTATATTATCCCAATCATCCTTGATCATCATCCATATCCTAATCATTCTTTATAATCCTATCTTAATCATCCTCATCACTTTATCTTTGTCATCACATTATTCTTAATCATCCTATCCCTTTTATCTCATCATCCTTAATCATCTGTCTTCTCCTAATCATCCTATTCATATTTCATCTTCATCATTCTATCTTAGTCATTCATAATCATCGTAACTATCTTCCTTCTTCATTCATAATCATCATAACTATCTTCCTTCTTCATACTCAATGGATGCCGAGCATAATCATTTCCAAGTTGCATAGATGAGTTAGTGTCGAGCGATAACATATAGTTATGCCGAGAAAGATAGTATTGACCGAGCACCAGTGTTTGGTTATGCTGAGTAAAATAGTTATGCCGAGCAACATATTAATGACCGAGCACCAATGTTTGGTTATGCTTGTTAAATCTTCTTCATCAACAATAGATATGGTACTCAAACAAATAACAATAGTCTCACCAATTAAGGTTTGACAGCAATGACAAAATAACAATTGCTTGCATTGTCACTTTCCAACAATCTCCCTCTTTGGCATTGATGGCAACACAAAATATTAAAACAATGATTTAACAAGCATAGTTACCAACCAATCCAAAATTTTACTTGTGTTCCTTGATATGAACAAATTTTCATTAATGTCTTTAGCTTCATTCTAATTCTTATCTGTAAAACATTTCTCCCCCTATGTCTGCAATCATACTATAATCATTTGTGTCTAATCATCTGTAGACTCCCTCTGAGTAGATAATCACTTCAATGTTTTCAATAGTAACTTCTGCCTCTATGTAATCTTTCCTTCTTTGTAATCTCTCTTTCTCGGCAATCTCTT
>MU225891.1:149747-170038 GCA_018584345.1 Thuja plicata
GACATCTAGCAGCTATATGACCAACTTTGTTGCATGAAAAACAAATAATAGGAAGTTTACCTCTGTATTTTCCTTTTCCTCTGGAAAGCCTTTTTGCCATAAGTGCTTCAAGTTCTTCAAGATCATCGTCAGAAGTATCACTATCACTATCCACATGTTTCTTTCCTTTCTTAGATTTATTGAGAACCAGCTATGATCTAAAAGCATAATCAATCCCTTGTGGATTAGAATTGTCATAATTTGACATTTCAAATGCAGTGAATCTGCCTATCAGATTTTCCAGATTCAGGTTATTGTTAGGAGTACATCTCAATTCTTGAATTGCATAAACTCTAATAGCATATACAGGAAGTGAAGTTCTCAGTACCTTTCTCATAATGGTGTTCTCATCAATTGTTCCACTAGCCCCTCTAATGGCATTTACAACTTCTTTTACTCTACCATAGTACTGAATAACATTTTCACCTTCGTGCATTTTCATCTGATCAAACTTACCTCTTAGACTTTGTGATTTAGCTCTCAGCACATTTGTGTCTCCACCATAGACATTTGCAATTTTGTCCCACATCTACTTTGCATTTGTGCAGTTCTTTATATCATCAAACTCAGAATAGCTCAATGAGGAGGCGATCTCCAACATTGCTTGATTGTGCTCTTGATTTTATTTTAGTTGTGTAGCTATGAGAGGAGTAGTAGGTGGTACATAGGCATGTTCAATAAGTCACTTAGCATCATATCCAATACCATCCAAATGTAGTTTCATCAAACTCTGCCATGTAGGGAAGTATCTTTGTTCAGGTTAGGAACCTCCTTCTTATACATCTTGATCTTTTCGCTCCAAGTACCTTCAAACTATTTTTAGGAGACCAATGCTCTGATACCAATTGTTAGAATGAATTTAGAATAAATGAGAGGGGAGGGGTGAATTAGTTATCCTTAGGTCTAGATGTAGAAAATAAAAACTTTCTATATTTCAGATCTACTTGGCAGCAGTAGCATAAGTTAGCAACTTTAATCAAGCACTTTGTTGTCAATTGAAATTAACTTGTAGAAACATAACAGTAAAGAAAACCATAAGCATTCACACAAGTTGATACAATTATTTAATGTGAAAACCCAATATGGGAAAAACCACCAGTAACATGCTACCAAGTTTTCACTCTTCTAAAGTGATGCCCTGTGAGGAGCCAAGCCTGTGAAAGGTTACAATAACACACTGCTAGGTGTGACCTAGTTAAAGGATTTAATCACCCTATCAGGAGTGGCCTTGTTAGAGGACTTAGAACATTCCAATCTAAATGTCACCTTGTTAGAGGAATTATACAAATGACTGTTAAGTCAACCTTGTTAAAGGATTTAACTGATACAATGGTAAGAAAGTAATCAGCAGTTATGATCTGATACATACAACTTACTTTGCAATTCAGATCCAATTACAGCTCTGATGTTAACTTACTGGATAGCCTGCATTATCATTTCAACCTTCTGATCTGCTTGGAAATCCTTCAAGCAATCACACATGCAACTTTCTGCTTCTACCTTTTGCCTTCTCTGCTAGATCATGCCAAACAGTAAATCAACTATGAAAACCTCTTGCATACACATACACACTGTCACACACCATGAATTACCCCTTGAGGTTATCATATACCTCTCTATCTAGGTCAGATAAATCTTTTGTCATTTAAACAAGATCGTAGATCTTAGGTTAGGTCAGATCCAACGGATCATTCCATCTTTGCATTACATTTACTTCTCCAAAGTAGTCTCTAATTAAATCTTGAAACCATGCATTAATTACGGTTACCCATACATTAAATGACATGGATCAATCTTTAATTAACATTACATATCCCAATAAAATTAACTAAGTTGGCCAGAGATCTCAAATCTCATCATTAATCCAATTACTGTAAGTCGGCCAACATCACTATTTTCACTCAGCAATTTCAATGGTGCTCAGCATTGAAAAAACTTTACTCATCACAAAAAACTTTACTTGGCACAAGAAACTTTGCTCGGCACAAAACAACCAAAAAAACTATCTTTGAAAGATAAACAACTAATTACTTTGCTAGAGTGCCAACTGATCAAGTACCCTTTTATTTGCCTTAACTCAACCATTCACTTGGTCTTCTTGTTAAATCTTCTTCATCAACAATAGATATGGTACTCAAACAGATAAAAATAGTCTCACCAATTAAGGTTTGACAGCAATGACAAAATAACAATTTCTCACATTGTCACTTTCCAACACAATATTCATCTCTACATGGTTCATCAGTAGTTTTTGGTTCAACTTGAGAAATCAAACAAATCTCATCTCTTACTTTAAATCTTGCCATCATTCCTTTACTTGCATTACCAATTATTTGATTTTCAGGATGGTTTTTCTTAACATACCTCAGAGTCTTAGGATTCTCTGTAAGCTCAATTGATTCATCTTCAATATCATCGTTAATCTCCAAAGGTTCCATAGGATCAGCAATGACCTCTTTTATCTCTGCAATTTGACTACAGTCATACATTCTTTCATGAATCTAAAACTTTTCATCTATCCTCACCTTAGCGCTTTCAATCAACTTCCTCAATCTCAGATTAAAACATTTATAGGATTTTCTCTTAGTAGAATAACCAAGGAAGATACATTCATCACTTCTAGCATCAAACTTCCCTATCTCATCATCTATTTTGATATAGAATTTACTTCCAAATATTCTAAATTATTTTACCATAGGAGTATGATCAAACCATAATTCATAAGGATTCTTACTTGTACCTTCTCTGATATTAATTATGTTCAAGGTGTACACTGGGGTACCAACAAATTTTCTCCAATGAATATGTGATACATTTCCTTCTAGTAGCATAGTTCTTGCAACATCTAATATTGTTATGTTTCTTCGCTCTGCTATCCCATTTTGTTGTGGTGTCCTAGGATCAGATGTTTTTCTAAATATTCCATGCTCTTCACAATAGTTATTAAATAATTTGAATTAAACTCACCACCTCTATCTGATCTCAAACATTTTATCTTCAAACCTTATTCATTCTCAACTTTTGCTTTGAATATCTTGAATTTGTCAAATGCCTCGAACTTCTCTCTTAAATATGTAATCCACATCATTCTAGAAAATTCATCAACAAAAATTATAAAATACCTTTCACCATAATAATATCTTTCTACTGTAGGACCACACAGATCTGTATGTACCAGATCCAACTTCTCTTTTGTTGAATAAGCTTTGCTTTTAAAACTACTTCTAGTCTGCTTCCCCATAACATACTCTCTACACATAGTGTTAGATGGTTTCACAATCTTAGGTAGATCTCTTACTACATTAATCATACTTGCCTTCACAATATTATCAAAGTTAACATGACAAAATATTCTATGTCATAACCAACTGTCATCAACCTTCGCAATAAAACAAGAAGCCTCGGATGTATTCAATTCAAATACATTACCTCTATATTTTGTACCAGATGCGATCAAGTCTTATGATTTACTTATGATAGAGCATATCCCATCAATTAATTTCAATTGATAAAGTCTGTCCACTTGTTGTCCAACACTCAATAGATTATGCTTAACTCCATCAACAAGTAGTACATTGTGAGTATTAGTTTTTCCATCTAGAGAAATAGATCCAACTCCATTGAAAATCTTAGGAGTATTGTCACCAAATCTAACAACACCACCATCATATATTTTCAGAATAACAAACTTGTTTTTATCTCCAGTCATATGATGTGAACAACCACTATCTATAACCCATTCAGATTTGTTTTCAACACGAGATACTAAGGATTTTTCTTCATGTATAGGTTCATCATCCTTAATAGCAATAAATCCAATTTTGTCATAGTCAATAGCATCTTCATTAGAAATTCCTTCACTATCATAATAATATTCATTGTCTTTAGAATACTTTGATGTGTAGAAATTAGGTTTATGTTTTGGAACCCTCGTAGGACATCGAGATGCAAAATGACCAATCTTGTTGCATGAAAATCATTTCAAAGGTAACTTGCCTTCAAATTTACCCTTACCTCTCTTTTCTCTTCTAGCGATCAGGGATACCACTTCATCTATCTTTCTTTCTTCCTCCTATATATGTTCCCATTCATCAACATACTCTCCAAGTTCTTCTCTCAAGTCACTATTGTTGGTGCTCACAATTATAGATAAGGTCTTTTTGTTTCTATGCACAATCGCCTTGAATGCTGACTCAATTTTAGGTAAATAATCTCCCAGTTCTGTGGCCTCAAAATTAGTTATCTTTCCAATCAACATCTCTCTATTGAATTTTAGTGTCAAAGGTATAATCTCCTCAATCACTTGTACTTCAATTTTGTATGCAGGTGTCAGAAATCTGAGAATCTTTGCAATATCTTCTTCCTCACTGTAATTACTTCCAAAGTTTCTAGCACAAGTAACCACTTCAATAATTCTCTATGCATATGCTCTAATTTTATCATCATCTTTAATTTTCAACGATTTCATCTTTGTCTTCCAATTTTGTAGCTTTGCCTATTTAGTAAACTTATCTCCTTCATATAGTGCTTCCAATCTTGTCCAAATTTCATGTGCAGAATCTAAGTCTTTTACTTCAGTGAATTCACCTTTCTAAATTGCGTTGATCAATGATTCCCTTGCGACCATGTTACATGAAAATAATTTGTTTTCATCTTTAGTAGCTTTATTCAATTCATCCTCAGTCTTTATCTTTTCCTTTCTTTTTGTGATCATCCAGTAGTCGATTCCCAAACATAGAAAATGTGTTCTCATCTTGTTCTCCAACTGTCAAAGTTTTTAGGGTCAAATTTTGGACTATCCTTCCTGTAGTAATTCATCTTCAGGATCACCTCAAGTTGTTAAGCTTTCTCTCTAAGGACCAATAATTCTGATACCAATTTTTATGAATAACAGTGCACAAGTACAACTGAGAGGGGGGGTGAATCAGTTGTGAGACAGATTATTAAATATTAAACAAAAAACAAAAAATTTAATTCAAATGATAACACAGTAAATGCCAAAACAATAACACAATCCTTTGTTGTCGAGGAAACCCTGTAAAAGGTAAAACCCCAGTGTGAATTAGCACCCACAAATGATGTATTGAGAGTATAGTATCCCTGTTAAAAGATTTATCCATGTTAGGAGCTTATTACAACATTATAGTACATAGTCACTGTTAAAGGACAGACCCTCTTAGGATTCAAGAGTAACAGTGGGCTCACTTCCCAGGCACACTACCCAAAGAAGGTTAAAGTCACCCTCAAGGATTTACAATCTGAACAAGTGTATATAATAAATATACAATCCAGTGAACTGTTTGATAGCAATTGTCTTTGCTTGGTTAATTCCAATGAAGTACTATAATCACAAACTCTACTCTACATCCAACAGCCAATCAAGCTTCACAGCTTCCACACTTCTCTATCTTTTCAATTACCTTCTCATCATTCCACTATCACATTTTTCAAAAGAAAAGATCTCTCATATATACCCTATTACAATAATTGATTAGGTCAGCCAATTAAGCTTCCCCAATATACAAATAATTATTTAACTCCTTGATAAGATACACAAGGTACCTAGAACAAGTAAACATTAATTACAATACATTAGATATGATCCAAGATCCATAATCCATGCTCACAATCTATAATGCATGCTACATCTCTAAAGTCAGCCCCAAATAGGTCTCCTCTAGAATACATGCCACATCTGACGTCACCAAAAATCACACAACTTGCGATCAACAAAAAAAATTCCCAAATATTTCTTTTGTCATCTCTTTAGCTTGCATAACCTGAATCATCATCGCATGTAAGATATCCACAAAACACAGAGACTCGCTCTATCAAGCATCACAGTCATAGTCTAGAAACTAGTCTTCACTAAAACATCTTTAACATCTCCAATGTGAAATATTAAGCCAAGTGACCTTAGGAATAAGGTAAAGACATATCCTTCTTCATATCCTTATCTTTGTTTGTTCTAATGCATCCGTACAGTGTCCGTACACTTCTGTTAGTTATCATACAATAGTAATAACCAGTCTGTTCACTCCACAGAAACATATGTTGACATCAGTGACAAAAAATGAATTCCAACAGCATCAGTAGTACCCAATTTTTATATCATCCAACAGGTCCCACATAAAAAGGAATCATTTAATGGACAAGAGGCTGAGAATTTTAAAATGACACTCATGAGGAGCTTTGAAGATAAATTGAAAATTAAAGATACTGGAATTGGGGAATAATAATTTCATCCCTTTTCATCCATGGCTATTCTTCCTACATCCCTTAGATCTTATGGGAATCCATCATCATCACTAAATCCTTCTAGTACCCAAACATTAACAATACATGAAGGAACTGGTATGGTAAAGGCTCGTGTTTCTTTTTTAGAGGAAAATGAAGAAAATGTTGTTCTTGCTTGTCTTTACAAAGAAGAAGAGCATGATCAAGAAATAAAATATGTTGAGATTTCCGCTTATAGAAGTATGGAAAGGGATACCGACTCATGCAAAAAAAATGGGGTATAAAGGAAAAGGACCCCTAGGAAAAAATAAAGGATTTCTAGAGCCCATACACACTGAGTTCCAGAGTCCAAAAGATAAAATAGGGCTAGGATACCATGAGAAAAATCCAATCCTTCGTCTAGCCATGGTCTTATACTCAATCAAAAAGAGGACTCCAATGATGACACTAGAGAGGAGGCAGAGATTACACAATTATATTTTGAGAGGTTGTTACATAAAAAAATAGAGAATCCTATTTACCAAGGATAACTCTATATTCCACATCAATTTAGATCCCCCTTCGAACCAAATGGATCAACATCCCAACTATCACAGGAAGAGAATCAATTAACCAAAGAAGAAGTGATGGGCCAACAACAACAAAGTTATTCATGTGAAGATGAGCTAGGACTAGGACAAGAAGGTGAAAATGAGGAAATTCATCCTATCTAGGGGAAAATGGTGACTATTTCTCACATACTTTATTTGTCTCACTTCATGGATACAAGAGTGCAAGAGATTGAGGTATCTTCACTCAACCTTACATCCATACAGGGAGTTGAAGAACCAGTAGTAGCACAAGAATGTGAAAATGAACAAGAAGAAGACTGTAGATCGAGTGAAGACCAAGAATTTTTCATGTCCATAGCATAGTACCTAGGTAGATTTGATGACAGTCAAACCAATTCTCATGAGTACGAGTTTGGTCAAGGTATGGAAAATGACTTAGAAAGACAAAATCCTAACTGGGGGAAACTAGTCGCCACTACTCATGTACTAAATATGTCTCATTCTATAGAAATAAGTTCTAATGAGTAAAAATAGGATTCCCTCTCATATTCCATAGTAATAATTGAGATTTATGTCATTCATAAATATGCACCTCAATTTGAACAAGGGAAAAGTTAAAATGCTATCCAGACAACAATCCTTCCCCAAAACATAAATTGGAACTTTGGAGATAATGTCAGGAATCTCAATACTAGAACTAGATCCATATCTGTAATTGATATTATTCCTTTAATAAATTTTCTTGAATGAATGACTACTTGGGAGGAGAATCAAAATGCTATTGTTAGATCAAACGGATTAGATACACAAAATACTAACGGCTATGATAGTGATGTTAGAACACTTCGTGGTCTACAAAGTTCTTCGAAGAGTGATGCAATAGATCTTCTCTTACCAATTGAAAGCCTTGATCATGATAACATAGTGCTATCTTTAGAACCTACTAGATCCTTGTCCCTAATACACCTTAAACTTATTGACTGAAATTCAAAAGAGCCTGTAAACCTGATTTCTTGCCCAAATGACTATACCTTGGCCTATTACCTAAATGATATTGATCCTCTAAACCTCTTCCACCAGTGCAATGAGCATGAACATGATGGGGGGGATATCAATTTTCTCAGTATTAAAAAGAAAAAGAAAAATAAAAAGAGGTCTGGCGGTGAAAACCACTTTTTGGCAGTGTTAAAACCTAAAATAGTAAAAACAAATGATGTATCCAATGGTGGAAACCTCTCAGAGGTGCCAGAGGATGGGAATCTTGATATCTTGCCTAATCAATTTTAGGAGAGGTCTTTAGTACTCATAGAACCTACACAACTGATCAATCTAGGAACAACAGAATCACCTTAATTGATATATTTAGCACAATCTTTGTCCGAAGAAGAGAAGCAACTATTTGCTCAATTTTTCATGAGCAAAAATATCAAATTTTCATGGTCCTACTTAGACATGCGAGGACTCGATATCAACTTAATAATGGATCACTTGTCTATTACTCTCGGTGTCAAACTAGTTAAACAAAAGCTCAGGAAAATGCATCCTTATATGGCACTATTAGTCAAAGCTAAGTTAGAGAAGTTGTTGAAATCATAATTCATTAGAGCTATCACATATTTCGAATGGATCTCAAATATTGTGTCTATTTATAAGACTGACAAATCAACCAGGGTCTACACGGACTACTGAGATTTAAACAAACCTTTTCCCAAAGATGACTTCCCACTTCCTAACATCAACATGATTATGAACCTCATAGCAAGATACGAGATGTATTCTCTCATGGATGGATTCTCAGGATATAAATAGATAAAAATAGCACCTGAGAATCAGGAAAATAAAACTTTTACTTGTTCTTGGGGCATGTTCTATTGGAACATCATGCCTTTTGGTCTTAAAAATGGATGAGCAACATACCAAAGAGCTATGACAGTCATATTTCACAACATGATGCACAAGAACATGGAAGATTATGTTGATGATACTTTGGAAAAATCAGATAAAAGAACTACACATCTGGTCAACTTAGATAAAATCTTTGACAAGATGGAACATTTCAAGTTAAGTTTGAACCCAAAGAAGTGTGCCTTTGGTGTAACACCTGGAAAGCTCATGGGGTACATTGTTTTGGAAAAGGGAATTTATATTGATCTAGAAAAGGTGACAACAATAATGGAAATGAAACCACCAAGAAATATTAGCAAAATTAGAACATTGCAAGGGAAGCTACAGTCAATCAAAAGGTTCATCTCACAGCTAGCAGATAAATCTCAACCCTTTACAAAGAAATTACATAAGGGTGTAACATTAAATGGGATGAGGGGTGTGAAAATTACTTTCAATAGATCAAGGAGTACATATAAAATCCACATGTTCTAATGGAACCCATACCAGGGAAACCAATCCTGCTATATATATCTTCCATGACAATGTCACTTGGGGCTTTACTGGCACAACATGATGAAACAAGAAAGGAAAGAGAAATATACTACATAAACATAAAAATGGTTTCCTATGAACACAATTACATAATCAATTAAAAATCTTTTCTAGTAGTGGTATTCACTTCAAAAATATCTTACATTACATGCTTGTGCACCCTGTCAAATTGATTGCAAAGATTGATCCTTTGAAATATTTATTAAACAAGGAAACCTTAACTAGGAGATTGGATAAATGGGTGATGATACTCAAGGAATTCGACATCAAATACATAGATAGAAATCCATCAAGGGGAAAGTCATTGTTGATCACCTAAGATATGCTCCTCTTCAAGATAGTAAACCGCTAGTCATTGAATTCCCTGATGAAGATATCCTACATTTAACAGAGCACCCATGGAAAATGTCCTTTGATTTATCATTCACACAACAAGGGCCTAGAGTTGTTGTACTCTTTATAACTCAACAAGGATAAAAACTCCCTAAATCTTACAAGATGATTTTTCCTTGCACAAACAATAAAGCTGAGTATGAAGCCTTGGTAAATAGACTAATGTTAGCCATCAAATAGAAAATCATGGAACTGCACATTTATGGAGACTCTTAGTTAGTGATCAACCAAGTAAATGATCAATCAACCAGAGTCTGCACGAACTACTAAGATTTAAACAAACCTTGTCCTAAAGATGACTTCCTACTTCCTAACATCGACATGATTATGAACCTCATAGCAGGATACAAGATGTATTCTCTCATGGATGGCTTCTCAGGATATAAATAGATAAAAATAGCACTTGAGAATCAGTAAAATAAAACTTTTACTTGTTCTTGGGGCACGTTCTATTGGAACATCATGCCTTTTGGTCTTAAAAATGCACGAGCAACATACCAAAGAGATATAATAGCCATATTTCATGACATGATGCACAAGAACATGGAAGATTATATTGATGACACTTTGGAAAAATCAGAAAAAAAGAACTACACATCTGGTCAACTTAGATAAGATCTTTGACAAGATGCAACATTTCAAGTTAAGTTTGAACCCAAAGAAGTGCCTTTGGTGTAACATCTGGAAATCTCTTGGGGTACATTGTTTTGGAAAAGGGAATTTAGGTTGATCTATAAAAGGTGACAACAATAATGGAAATGAAACCAGCAAGAAATATTAGCCAAATCAGAACATTGCAAAGGAAGCTATAGTCAATTAGAAGGTTCATCTCACACCTAGCAGATAAATCTCAACCCTTTACAAATAAATTACATAAGGGTGTAACGTTAAAATAGGATGAGGGGTGTTAAAATCACTTTCAATATATCAAGGAGTACATATAAAATCCACATGTTCTAATGGAACCCATACCAAGGAAACCTCTCCTGCTATATATATCTTCCATAACAATGTCACTTGGGGCTTTAGTGGCACAACATGATGAAACAAGAAAGGAAAGATAAATATACTACATAAGCATAAAATGGTTTCCTATGAACACAATTACACAATCATTGAAAAATCTTGTCTAGTAGTGGTATTCGCTTCAAAAAATATTTGACATTACATGCTCGCACACCCTGTCAAGTTGATTGCAAAGATTGATCCTTTGAAATATTTATTAAACAAGGAAACCTTGACTGGGAGATTGGATAAATGGGTGATAGAACTCAAGGAATCCAACATCAAATACATAGATAGAAAATCCATCAATGGGAAAGTCATTGTTAATCTCCTAAGAGATGCTCCTCTTCAAGATAGTAAACCGCTAGTCATCCAATTCCCTGATGAAGATATCCTACATTTGACAGAGCACCCACGGAAAATGTTTTTTGATTTATCATTCACACAACAAGGGTCTGAAGTTGTTGTACTCTTTATAACTCAACAAGGATACAAAATCCCTAAATCTTACAAGATGATTTTTCCTTGCACAAACAATAAAGCCAAGTACGAAGCCTTGGTAAATGGACTAAAGTTAGCCATCAAATATAAAATCATGGAACTACACATTTATGGAGACTCTCAGTTAGTTATCAACCAAGTAAATGATCAATACCAAACTAAGGATGAAAATCTCACACCATACAAGAGAATGGTTGATGACCTAAAGAAGTACTTTGTCTTTATCACCTTCCAACATATCCCAAGAGAAGAAAACAAAGAAGATGATGCCATGGATTCTTTAGCCTCGATGTTACAATTGGAAGAGAATTAGTTTCTCTATGACTTCCAAGGGAAGAACTCCCCTTTCCAGTCTATGATTCCTCAGAATCCCAAATAGTGTGATCAATTATGGGTACTTAATCCTTTAGATACAGCGTGATATACTCATACCCATACCACCAACTAATTCCTAATGGCCTATCCAGAAATTAAAAGAGAAACCTTATAAGAAATGCATCACATTACTTGATTATAGCTAAAGACTTGTATAAATGAGGTCTAGACGGTACTCTTCTTAGGTTTCTAGAATGAAAAGAGTCTGAATAAGCACTAAAAGAAGTCTATGAAGGTGTTTGTGGGTCTCATTCAAATGGTCTCTCATTGGCTAAGAAACTCCTAAGGGTAGGGTACTAATGGCCTTCCATGGAGAAAGATGTTGTTTAGTTCACCAAATCTTGCAAGAAATTCCAACTACATGATAACCTGATCCACAGTCCTACTTGAGAGCTATTACCTTTTATCACATACTGGTCATTCCAACAATGACCCTTTAACCTTGTAGGTCAAATATATCCTTCATCATCTAGTGGACACAAATTCATCATTACGGCCACTGATTACTTCACAAAGTGGTTTGAAGTAGTGTCTCTTATCTAGGCAACCGGTAGGCAAGTATCAATTTTTATCTTGAACTACATGATTTGCAGGTATGTGATACCTTTCTCTATTATAATAGACAATGAGAGAAAATTCAAGAATAGAGATATCGATGAATTGTGTGAGAAATTTAATATTACCCAACATTGTTCCTCTATCTACTATCCGCAAGGAAATGGATAGGTTGAGGCTTCAAACAAAAACATATTGAAAATCTTACATAGGATAGTGAGAAAATTGGGAAAATATTGGCACCTCTAGTTGAATCTAGCTTTGTGGGACTATTGGACCAGTATTAGAATGCCTACAAGTGCAATGTCATTTTCCTTGGATATGTTGCAGAAGCAGTATTACATATTGAGGTAGAGATATTGTCACTCAGGGTCTCTTTGCAAGGACTCATAACTGATCAAGTTTACCAGATTTCTAGAATCCAAGAATTAGAAATTCTTGAAGAAAGAAGATAAGAAGCATTTGACCATTTGAGGGTCTATCAAAAAAGGATGTCTAGAGGTTACAACAAGAAATTAAGACACCAGTAATTTCAGTTTGGTGACCTTGTACTTAGAGAGAATCCAAAGAATCAAAAAAGTCGAGAACAAAACAGAAAGTTTGAACCCAACTGGCTGGGTCATTTCATGATTACTGCAGCATTTGTCTCTAGAGCTTATCAATTGTCAACTCTAGAAGGGGAAACATGTCTTGATATAACCAACACAATCCACCTAAAAAATTTCTATAGCTAGACATTCTAATAAAAGAGTAGTTCCTACATAGAGAAAATGATCCTAAAAAAATACCAAAAATAACAAAAACTCATAAAAAAGTTGAAAAATTCATAAAACAAATGATCATCCTAGTGAAAACCTAGCAAACAAGCACCTTGAATAATCACAAAAGAAAATTTAAACAAAAAACAAAAAAATTGAAAAAGCATAAAAGTGCCTTGGTGAAAACCTAGTAAACAGACACCTCGGTAGTAAAAATAACAATTCTTCCAAGTGCTGAAAACCTGGAAAATATGCATCACTTATAACTAAGGCTCCATCTATCAATGTGTAGCTTAAATATCTTACCTATAGAGAATTCACCTTGCTTCATTGCAACTATGAAATTTTAGTCACTTTTCGTGACCCTGGGAAACTCGTCCCAATTGGTGTCTTGTCATCATAACTTGGAATCGATCAATTTCTTAGTCCTAGAGGATCATTCCTCTCTAAGGTAAATCTCCTAGAAATTTCATAAATCAAGTCAATATCTTATCAGTCATCTCACTAATCAAAGTCAATTATCCTAATCTTGCAGCAATGAGACCATTTACCACTGACATAATGGTGTTTTTCCACACCCTAAACAACATCAATGAGCCTAAGCTTGGCTTAATAACACTCAAGCACACAACTATGTTTCTCAACACTGCACACTCATAAGCACGATGATGTTTCTCAACACCCTACATAGATAAACATATAATAATCACACCTACTTAAAGTATCATGAACATTTTCTTGAATACTATCTATTATCAATAATTTTTATACATTTTTCTTTGATTTTTTCTTTTTGGTGTGGTCTCGATGATCCCAAAATGTCAACTAAACTAGGTGTCTATGATAAGAGCCTCCCAATAAGGTGGATCAGCCTCACATACCTTGACTCCATTTATTTTATGCCAAGGTGAGGTCAGAACTATCTCCTTAATTTTTATTAATCTACCTATTTACGCAAGATTGCACTCATTGTTATCTCAACTTTATATGCCTTGGTATTGGTGTACCCTTGCAATATCAACTGGAAACAATGTTCAAGCCATCTTGGTTCTAATACCTTGATGCTTACATTGGTTTCCCACATTTTATCTGATGAAAGTCATACTCATATCCTTATGATCAATGTGCCTAAAGTAAGGGTTGGATCAACTCCAATGTCACAAACGTTCAATGATGACAAAACTGGCTAAAGGATTTAGTGAATAGACTCACGTCGTAGGTTTCATTTCATCTTAGGCTTGTATTTCATAATGGCATTATGGCATTAAATCCTTCATTGAAGTGGTCAACTGCATTCATTAACATGCAATCGCAATCATCTTAATGCTATATATCTATAAGAAAGGGTCAGAGTCAATCATACACGAATCATAAAATGTTGAATCATTATAGTTTTCAGTGGATGTTATGGTTTACAAAGATAATATCATAAATACCATGATAGGGGAATGATGCATGATGAACAAAAGCAACAAGATACATCTGATTTAAGAACTAATCATCATATGAAATCATATATGATA
Organism: Thuja plicata; assembly: GCA_018584345.1. Lineage (NCBI taxonomy): Eukaryota > Viridiplantae > Streptophyta > Pinopsida > Cupressales > Cupressaceae > Thuja > Thuja plicata. Next base: position 164,124 of record MU225891.1, read on the forward strand.
CAAGATGCTAATCTAATTAGATATATCACATGACCAAGTGGAAGATAAAGCATGTATTAAAGGCATCGCAACACATCCAATGAGCATGAATCCATCATATATATGTATATCAAAATGTCTACAAAAGTGTGATCATAGGATCCTGAGAAAAATGTACATCCTCGATACAAATGAATCATGTATATATCTATATCTTAAAAATTAGAATGGGATAAGATAGAGAAGGGAATATCAAGACTAGAACCCTCCCTTAGCATCTCAAGGTGCAAGTGGAGGAGGTGTATCTTCTCTAGGTGGAGGGCCCACTCCCTTAGATCTCGCCAAGTACTGTGAATATGGAGGTACCTGCTCCACCAAATGCACTTCTACATTGTATGTTTTTACATAGTAGGATGCCCTACTGGTGTGATGGGTAAGCTCACACTAAAGGAGACCATGCTTGACTATGAATCCCTAGATCCTCACATCTCACTCTATGATCATGCAATCTCACTCTGTAATCTACGCAACTGTAATTCTTAGGTGTAGCCCTCGGAACCATCTTCTCAAGCTACAGATCACATCCTACAGGGTCTTCTCTATAGGAACCTCCTCCTCCCCCTAGTCCCTCCACTAACGGACCTATCAAACTCCCTCATCACCCCTGAGATCTTGTTGTGTTGCTCCCATCTCCGCATCTTCTCTACATGTGGGAAGGACATCAACTCCAACTGAACCTAAATTCCCACCATCCCAACATTGGTGTTTCTACCTGATGTTTGTGCCCTACTCAAACTATCACCAAGATCTTCCCTTCTCTCCTCGACACTAGATCTCTCTTTCCTATGCCTACATCTCTCTGAGAGGCATCCTCCTCATCAATCTGTGGCACTCTCTCTGCCAGATCAGTAAACCTCAGGAATAGATGTTGTGCAAAGTAATCCATGTACTCTGGCATAACCCTTGCATCTGCAATGTCATCCAAATAGTCTCAGGATAATAGTCACATCTATGTGATCTCATATAATGAAAGGGTGAGATATAATCTAGGATCCCACTACTATCGCTCCTCATCTAAAAAATGAGAATAGGTAGTAAACTCCTGTGATATTCTCTAAGGGCGTTTGTACTACCTCAATACCTGGGAGACAAAAAGATACTTAGTAATGGAAGAGGTCCTCCCAATCAATGGATGAGAAACAAATAGGTCTCTCCTCTGAGATCTCTAATCCTCCTAGGCCTCTGTCCCTTGATATGGCCTTCAGGTCACTACACTCAAATCATCAAGCTGACACCTATAATAGTCAGTCTTCCCCAAGTGGGGTTGTGTAATAAAACCTGCATACCTATATACAAATGGTTTACCATCCTTCCATGAATCATTTGTAACTGGTCTCCTGATGGGAAGGTGCTCCCATGCACATACCTGTAAAACTAGTACTCCTACGACCACACCCCTTGCACCTCAGAATAGCATCTCGTGCATCTCATTATACATCTATGCAAGTGGGCACTGACCCCAACCCAACTTCTCTAGCCTGGTGAGAAGTCTCTCCAATCCTCGGCCCCATCCACACAAAAAACCCTACTAACCCCTTTCAACCATGAAAAATCAGCAAATGAAGCCCTCCATAATGAAAGCAAGAGAAAATTGAGCCCCATAACTGATCACCATTTCATTCCAGGTGATATCTCGGTCTAAGATGGTGTGATCATGAAAAAACATGATAAGCGTTTGTATACCAATCCACGGATACGTGTCATACTCCACTCTCTCCCCAAGCAAATGGAATCCAGAGGATCCTGTAGATGTCCTCAGGAGTGATGGTCATCTCCCTAGTAGGCAGGTGGAAAGTATAATTCTCACTATGGAAACGCTCAACCAGAGCTATGAGCAACCCGTAATTAACATAAATGTCAGGCATATCAAACAACCATCCAAACACAAACTCTCTAATGTTACATCTCTAGGCATCTGACAATTCCTCACTAACCTCATGGTTGGTGGGTAGGTTGATCGAAACTGTATATCAGGAAGTTGCACCTATGAAAAGAAAAACAATAGGAAATCATGAGTAAATGATCAAAAACGAGCTAAACATGTTGAACAAATGAACAATGACTGTCAGATAACCTGTAAAACATGCCAAGAAATCCAAATCTATGATAAGAGAAGATGAATTTTGGTGATCGGACATCAAAAAAGACTCATTTTTTTCCCATACCAAAAGGTATAGATAGTATCACTGGCATAAGAACTCATACGAGAAAAGATCACAGCCCATACAGCAAAGCATTCTGATACAACTAAAGCTATAGGGACAAACAATATTCTAGACTTTCAACAAGAGACTCGTATGAGTCAAGGGTGCTTCCTAGATGACAAAACTAACAGCCTGATACAAAAAAACATTTTTGGGCATTTTTTCGTACAAAATTTCTTCCCAGCACATACGAAAAAAATGATTCCTACAGTTTTAAAATGACTCAAACGTCTAAAAAATCACTCAAAAAATCACAAGAATGGAACCAACAAGAAGTTTTTTAAACTACTTACTGGAGGCAAATAGTTTTAGGGCCAATTGTGCCTCCTCATGCACTTGAATCGATGATTTTGCAATAGGACCACCATTTTCACTTAGAGAAGGTTTTTGAAATTTTAAAATCAAAGAGTGAAAATGACCCTTTTTGCCCTTATATAGGTTTTTAAACTAATTTTCAACTTTATCTGATTGACGTGAAAATTGCACCCTTAGCTAATTAGACAGTCTTGAATCCATTTTTGGGATCAAAATTGAAATCTTCCATCATTTTTCTAGTTAAAAATGAAATTTAACCTATTAATCCAATGCAGCTGACCACTGACACTATCATTGCTAGATTCCTCCTAAATTTCATTCCTCATCAACTGAACCAAGCATCCTCCATTTCAATCCAAGAGAGTCAACCTTGGTCAACTTTAGTTAACTCTATCAAAATTGGTCAATCAGGCCTCAAATCAAGCTCAAATCTAGTCCTTCATCATATGTGACCTTATTGACATCAATCCGATTAAATTGATGCTTTCTATTCGTAAAATATATATCGCAATCACGCTTGCCTCTCTAACAACATTTGATATTGATCTTGAGGGGGAAGCATCAATATATCAATCATTTGAATTAATCAAAAATCTTCATTGCTAGGGGCATTAGAACTCCGTATCAAATAAAGATTTTTTCTGCACAAGTGATTTCATTGCCTCACATCAAGTCACTTTGACAGACATCTAACGTAGTTGAAACTCTAGGGACATATCAGTTTCATCACATCACATCAATCTAATAGTGCCTCCTAATCAGGTGATTGGCTTCATCAAGAACCATATCAATTCAATTATCCATAGCAATCGATCAAATGACAATTAATCTCATCGCACCGTATTAGGTTTATTAGTCATTCAAACCAATCCAAAAATTGGTAAATTTGCTTTGAGATAAATATTGAGTTTCATCGATTCACATCAAGCTGAATATTCAGATCTCCCTATCAGTCATCATTCATTAAATTCTAGACCTGATATCTTTAATCTTCTATAGATCATCATTCAATCAAGTTCAGAATCAGTTCCAATCTGTGGGATAGTTTCATCGATTCACATTAAGGTATTCCTGATCTATCATCAAATGTTCTTTGAGTCAACACGCTACTTGCGCATCAATTCAAGGAGGTGCAAATATAATCACCTAAAATTGGTTTAGTAAACCGATAGCCCCTAATTTAATTAATTGGTCTTAAAAATCCTAAAATCTAAAGGCCTTCAATACTAGACCTTAATTGTGCAATCAAATCCTAATAATTTCTCTTGCATAATTAAACCAAAGTCCTAAATCAAATCATCAATTTAATCTTAATTCAATCTTGAAAAATCTATTAATCACTATAAATTGCACACTTAAGTAAAATATCTTGCACTTTTATTAAGTGAAACCCTTCACACATGGGTATATATACTTAATCTTGATAAAAGGTGATTAAAGTAGGGATTCACCAAATTCATCCTCATCCTCTCTCAACAAACACAACTTTTACAAATCAAAAATCTCTCACATAGATTAAGCTCACATGAATTGAAGGAGAGTACATCTCAATTGCCCTTCATGGATAAATATCATCCATCCATCTTGAGGAGGTTTCTATAAAAGGGATAAATTTCCTTGTTGAAAAGGAGGTAAATTGTGGTAGTAGGGTCATAATGTCATTTTGATTCTAGTTTTTACTCATGTTGTAGAAGTGCATTTTCATGCTATCTTAGTACTTACATTTTGTTCTTAGATGGTTGAATCCTAGCTTCAATTTTTTAGCATGTTTTTGCATATTGTTAGATTAAACTCATGTTATCTCATGCATTTATATTAGTGTTATTTTGCATATCATTTTCATAATCTTGAGAGAAAAGTATGCAAGTTCATGCATCATGCCCACTTTTGAATCTTCCATTTTGGAGTTGTCTAGTCACTGATTCCAATTCCAATCTGATGAGAATCTATTGAGAATAAAACTCATTTCATTTAGGAAGCAATAAGCTGATTTTGGGGGTTGTTGTATAATGATAGAGTTCAATTTGGTAATCATTAACCCCTAAGATAATGGTTTATTGAGTGTTTTTTTGTTTGCGGGTTGAATACCACATTTACACCACACAAAGATTAGTTTTTGCACCAACATATGATGAGGCATGAGGACTTTTGAGTCCATGTTTATTGTTGAGGATCAATTATGATTACAGATGGTTCAAAGATATTTCTGTTAGAATAGTCCCAAAGGATAAGTGGGAGGGGGGGTGAATCAGTTATCAGCTAATTTAATTATTTTCTCTTATTAATTCTAGAATACCATAAAGTAAATGCACATTTAGATAACACAATAGACAACACCACAATTTGGTTATGGGGAAACCAAATGGTTAAAACCCTGGTGGGAATTAGCACCCACAATGAACTATACTTGTTTATAATAATCCCTATTAGAAGATCTTGCAACCCTGTTAGGAGTTGTTCTTTACAATGCAATAAGTATAGTGACATGGTTAAGGGTCTGACCCTATTAGAAGTCTTTTACAAATAACCATGTTAAGGGTGAGGACTAACTGTCCAAAAGCTCACTGCTTCAATGGTGAAGGCTACAACCTTCTGTAGAATAGATATGCACTATATCTGATGATGAATTGTAGAGTAGACCCATTGTCTTGATCAGTTCCAATGTAATGTAACCTTCCACTACTTCTTCACATAGATCCTTGATGAATGAAACATAACTGATATTCTGCTTTGTACCTTTTCTATCTCTTTTCTTATCATTCACACTTAGCGTTCACAAATGAACTACTATAAGTATCTTCATCAAAGTATAAGGTCATGACGACTGAGGGAAGCACTCCACCAACTTCCTTTTTAGCTTAACTAAGCACACAATCAGGATTAAGATCGTGCAACATGAACTGAACAGATGTGACTCTTCACTGAGTCGGCTCCACTAAATTATTTCAAACAGCACAATCCAGATGAAACATGAAAAGCACTCTTAACCAAACATGGTTAACTCATAACTAATCATGAATATAAACACATGTCTTGAAGATAGGAAAAACTCAAGAAACAATGCTAATACATCAGCTCTATACAGATAAACTCCAAAAACTGTAACTGCCACTAACAGAATTACACAACTCAACTGAAACTTCATATCTGAGTCTGTGTGTATGAACAAAGCATCCAAAGCATGTCTAAAACATGAATATAACCGTGCAAGGATTAATAGCATCATTCTGATAAGTACATATAGAACACTATTGTATATTATATGTTGTCATCAATGACAAACATACAATCAACTAGCTGCCAGAAGTAAATCTCCAACAATCTCCCCCTTTGACATTGATGGCAACATATGATATT
>MU225891.1:171616-201611 GCA_018584345.1 Thuja plicata
ATCTACATACCATGTCTGGTTTATCTGATAGATTAAATCCTTCAGGTTGTTCTATGTAGACTTCTTCCTTCAAGTCACCATTCAGAAAGGCTGATTTGACATCCATTTGGTATACTTTAAAGTTTTTTTATGTTGCATAAGCCAAGAATAACTTAATGACTTCTAGTCTACTCACAGGGGAAAATGTGTCAGTGTAATCTATTCCTTCCCTCTATGCATATCCTTTACACACCAATCTTGCTTTGTTTCTGACCACTGTACCATCTTCATTCATCTTATTCCTAAATACCCACTTTGTTCCAATCACATTTTTGTCACTAGGTCTAGGAACCAATTCCCATGTATCATTTTTGATTATTTGATCTAATTCTTCTTCCATTGCTTTCTGCCAATCAAAATCCTTTCAAGCATCTTCAAAACTTAAAGGTTCAATCTATGAAAGTAAACATACCTCTTCATCCACTGTTAAACTTTTTGCTTTAGATCTAGTCAAAATGCTACTGCTCTAATCTCCAATGATATCATCTTTTGAATGGTATCTAGATGTGAATTTTGGAACTTTTGGTGTGACATCCTCATCTGTACTCTGTGATACTTCTTTGCTTGATTTGGGTTTGTTACATGATACATCAATGCAATCAAACATTTCTTCAATAACAGTGTCTTTACTGCTAGGCCTAGGTTCATCCTCAATCATAGGTGCATATTCATATTACCTCTCTTGAACCATGAACTTCTCATCAATATTTACATGAGTACTTGCAATTATCTTCTTTAATCTCAAATTAAAACATCTGTATGCTTTGCTTTTAGTAGAGTAACCAAGGAAAATACCTTCATCACTTCTAGCATTAAACTTATCAACACCATCATCTCTCTTGATGTAGCACTTGTTGCCAAAGATTTTGAAGTATTTTACTATAGGTACATTACCAAACCAATTTTCATAAGGTGTCTTATCTGCACCTGGCCTTAATTGTGTTCTGTTGATAGTATAGACTGTTGTATTGACTGCATCTCTCCAATAGGTGTGCGCAACTTTTCCTTCAATCATCATAGTGCATGTTGTATCAAGTATGATCATGTTCCTTCTTTCTGCAATCTCATTCTATTGAGGGTTTCTAGGAGCACTCAACTTTCTTTTGATCCCATGTTCTTCGCAATACTCATAAAACTGGTCAGAGGTGAATTCTCCTCCTCTATCTAATCTTAGACATTTTAGTTTTATTCCAGATTCATTCTCAACCTTAGCTTTGAATATTTTTAATTTCTCAAAGGCTTCAGACTTCTCCTTTAAGAACGCAACCTACATCATCCTTGAAAAATCATCAACAAACAAAATGAAATACCTTTCTCCGTAGTATGATCTTGTTTGAGTAGGACCACATAAATCTGTATGCACTAGGTCTATTTTTTTTCAGCTGAGTTCTGCTTTCTTCTAAAAGAGCTCCTTACATACTTTCCCATAACACATTCCCTGCACATTGTGTCAACTGGTTTTGCAATACTTGGAAGGTCTCTAACTGCCTTGACATTTCTTATCTTTACTATATTGTCAAAATTGTTATGACAGAGTCTCTTGTGCCATAACCAATTGTCATCCACTTTTGCAACAAAACAACTTACATCTGAATTGAGCTAAAAAACATTACCTTTTGTTTTTGAGCCTGATGCAATCATGTCTCCTTATTTGTTGTTAATAATGCATTTGTTTTCTTTGAATTCCAAATGATAACCTTTGTCAAGTAGCTATCCAACACTTAGTAAGTTGTGATGTAATCCATCAACATATAGAACATCATTTGTCTTGTTCTTTCCATCCATGGTGATAGATCCTCTGCCTATGATAGGTGTAGGAGTGTTATCTCAAAATCTAACTATACCACCTTTGTACTTGTCCAGATGAAAAAATCTATCTTTATCACCTGTCATGTGGTGAGAGCATTCACTGTCAATAATCCAATCAGTTCTGATGTCTGCTTTGGAAATTAGGGCTAACTCCTGTGCTTCCTTTTCATCTTCAATGTCCATTTCCTCAAGCAATTTTTCCATGTCTTTAAGGGCAATGAATCCAATTTCATCCTCTCCTGAATCTTCATCTATTACACCTTCTTCAGCATGGAAGCATTCCTTTCTGTATTTAGGTTTGTAATCAGATCTGAACTTCTTGACTCTTGTGGGACACTTGGATGCAAAGTGACCAATCTTGTTGCATGAAAAACATTTGAGTGGAAGTTGTCCTTCATACTTTCCTTTGCCTTTGTTTTCTCTTTTAGCAATCATGGCAATAATTTCTTCAGTTCTTCATCAACTTATTCTTTCTCATTAGAAATGTGTAAAGTTTTCTTACCATGTATTGATACTTTGAAGACTATTTCACTTTTGGGTTCAGTCTTCAATCTTGATATCTCAAATGCAGATATTTTACTGATCAAAGTCTCTCTCTTGAAGTCCTTTGAAAATTGCATGGTTTCATTTAGAATATTGATCTTGCTCTCATAGTCTATTGTCAATGTAGTCATCAGCTTTTCCATTATGTCTTCTTCTAAAATTTCTCCACCATTGTTTCTGATTCCAAAAACTGCTTCATTTATCCTCTGATGTTTTCTTCAGGTAACATCTCAAGATTGTTGTATTTCTTTTTCCATGTCTTCCTTCGTGCATTCTTTGCTTGGGTAGCTCCTTCAAACATGTCTTCTAAATACTTCCATATTATGTATGCCTTGTCTACTTTCTTGATCTTAGAGAATTCACTGTCAGATAGTGCACTTATAAGGGCTTCTTTGGCAATTGCATTAGTTGTGAATGTATCCTTTTGTTTACTAGTAGCATCATCTTTTGCAAGGTATTTTAGAGAGGGAATAGAAACTTCTTGTGTGGCTATCTCAAAGATCTCAAAACCAACACACTGTAGATGTGTTATCATTTTGTTCTTCCAATCCAGATAATTCTCTCCATCAAACTTAGGACTCTCTTTTCTGAAGTATGTCATCTGATCTACCTTAAGTTGTTATCCTTTCTCTTCAAGGCACTTGGCTCTGATACCAATTGTTAGAATAGTCCCAAAGGATAACTGAGAGGGGGGTGAATCAGTTATCAGCTAATTTAATTATTTTCTCTTATTAATTCTAGAATACCATAAAGTAAATGCACATTCAGATAACACAATAGGCAACACCACAATTTGGTTACGGGGAAAACAAATGGTAAAAACCCCGGTGGGAATTAGCACCCATAATGAACTATACTTGTTTATAATAATCCCTATTAGAAGATCTCTCAACCCTATTAGGAGTTGTTCTTTACAATGCAATAAGTATAGTGACCTGGTTCTTAAGGGTCTGACCCTGTTAGGAGTCTTTTACAAATAACCCTGTTAAGGGTGAGGAATCACTGTCCAAAAGCTCACTGCTTCAATGGTGAAGTCTACAACCTTCTGTAGAACAGATATGCACTATATCTGATGATGAACTATAGAGTAGACCTGTTGTCTTGATCAGTTCCAATGTAATGTAATCTTCCACTGCTTCTTCACATAGATCCTTGATGAATGAAACATAAATGATATTAGGATCAGCCCAACTTGTAGATCAGATTTCCTTTTGATCTAATCTTTCTGTAGCCTAATCCTGGTTAGGGTTTGAATTTAAAGCTTCATCCAAATTTATGCCAGCTCTATAAAAGGAAATTTTGTACACATCTTCTAGGTGTGTCTGTGTGAATTGGGGACCTACAAGAATCTACAACACAACACTTCAATATGGCATTGGATCAATGGTTAGTAACATCAAAATCAATTGAGAAGCATAATAAACCAAACGAAATCAACATATTGCTTCCTAGTTAAGGTGGGTTTAATCTATTAAGAATTCTCTCAGATCAAACATATTAGATTAGTGACTAGACTGCCTTAAAATGGAATATTTAAATGAGCATGATGAAAAAAATACATACTATATTCAAGATATTGCTAAAAACCATGTAAATTAATCTAGAAATGCCAAATCTAAGGTACATATGCATATAAGAGTTAATTTCCATGATTTAAAGAAACTAATATTAATCTAAGAAAAAAAAATATGATATAATTCAAGCTAAAATGCATAAATAAGCACTAGATGGATTTTGACATTATAACATTGTTATGAAAATTCATTCTCTTCCCCTTTCCTTGAGCTTAGTATGAGCTTGGTTTTATAGGAATTCCATGAGATTGGATGGTTGGAATTTACTTGGTGAAGGGTTGAGATTCCCCCCTTCTTGATGCATGTGATTCAATTCATGTGATTTTATTTAATTGGTTCCATTTGTGCTTTCTTGTTTGTTGGGGAATGAGATAATTTAGTTGATTAAATTAATTCCCTTTAATTAGAAAGTCTATCAAATGGGTTCATTTAATTAAAATTACTAAGAGCCTTAATTAAATGACTTGATTTAATTATTAACTAGCCTTGATGCTTGATTATGGATTAACTAATGATTGATTTAATTATGAAATCTTATAGATCAAATCACTCACATAATTAGGTCTAGTATGAGATTAAACACCTTTGATTTAGGACTTTATCTTATTCAATTAAGCTTTGGGGTTGATTATTTGAGATTAGGGGCTCTTAGTTTACTAGACCAATTTTAGGTGATTACATTTTCCCCTCTTTGAATTGATGTGTGAGATTGATTAAGATCCAAAGATACCTTTTACGAGATTGATTGAATAAAGACCAATAAACCCGAATCTAAACTTTATTGAATGAAGATTGATAAAGAAATGATGAGAATGTTCAGCCTGATATGAAGTGATGAAACTGAACATTTGTCTGATGATGATGACAACTAACCAATTTGATGCAAAGCGATGAAATTGATCAATGTCAAGAGATTGGTTTGAACGAATAGCCAGCTTGATGAATTGCGATGAAATTGACCATTGTTAAGAGACTAATTGGGGTAATTAACTTGATACAGATTTAGATGAAGCTAATTACCTAATTATGAACAAATTACCAGATTGATGCAGTGCGATGAAACTGATATGCCCCTAGAGATTCTACTGAGTTGAAGAAAATTGATGTATGTTCAATTAAATTAATGCAAAGCAATGAAATCACTTGTGCAAGAAGATCAAAGAACCTCAACTTGATATGGATCTGAACAAAGTTGAGATGCCCCTAGCAATGAGGTCTTGTTTGGTTTGATGGTTAAGTTTGATTATCATCTTGATCGTTGAAGAATATTTTGATTTGATATTCTTGATGATGTTGATGTATTAATCATGCCCCTCAAGAGAGAAATCAAAATATGGTGAGACACCACATTGATCTTAAATTAATTGATTGATGACAAGCATTGGGATCTAATTAGGAATGATGTCAAGTTGATTTTAGTTAGTTTTAATCAAGTTGCAGATGATTTAGAATAAATTTTTCATTAAGTAAACCAAGTTTGAGCATGTTTTGAGTAGCATTGATTCAGTGTGATCATGGTTATTACAATGTTGGACTGATGGGAAACTGAACTGAACGGATTCAACTGATTATGTGTTAATAGGATTGATTGCGCCAGTGATAAACTACATTTGGCCAATGTTTGACTGAAGCATTTGACCTAAAATTGGAGGTTATATTTCAATTTTGATCCCAAAAAATGGACTCAGGATACTTGAATTAGATTATGGAGCCAATTTCAGGTAGATTCGATGATTTGGAAAATTAAGGGAAAATGGGTATAAAAGGGTCTTGAGGTTTATTTTCATTTAATTTTCACTCTCAAAACTTTGAAACCTTCAAACCCTCATCTGAGTGAAAATGATGATCCCAATCCAAAAGCACCTATTTGATCTAAAGAGATGCCAAAACAAGCCGCTGAACTAAATTCCACTAGTAAATGACCTAATCCATCACTTATTTTGACAATTTTTCATGCAAATTTGAGTCTTTTATGCACATTGTTTTTCTTTCCTTGCATTTTTTCGTACGAAACTTTAGTTTTTTGTATTGGCCCTAGGATTTCCTCCTACGACAATATGGTGAAATCTAGTTTGTCATTTCATGTGTGGCATTTAGTCATCTGGGAATTACCCTTGTGTCGCATGAACTTTCTCACATACATGACCACTTTGTCATGCAATACGATTTCATGTGTCATTTCAGTCTATTTCATTGTACTGGCAATGAATAATTGTCATACAATAATATGGTGAGTTGTAAAGTGTCATATGGGAAACAATGACCTCATTTTGTCAAAATTTTATTGTCATTTGGTCATCGTACTTTGCATTTTGACTTGTTCACCTAATTCATGATGTTTTTTGATGCTTCTTGTTTCTGATTTCCATGCAAATTACTTTATTTGATCATTATTGATACCTTTTCATTGGTGTTCTATGATGCAAGTGCAATTGAGTGATGTAAAGTTCTTTTGTGATTATCCTCATACGATGAGATTTATCTGAGACCTATAAGATGGGGATAGGGAATTGATTGATCAGTGTGGGATCAGGAATCTCACTACCCTTCTCGATATCTATGTGAATCATGGATTCTTGACTACTTTGGCTGAGAGGTTCCATTCAGAGCATAATACCTTTCACCTCCTGACAGGTGAGATCATAGTGATGTCAGAGGATGTTTATCAAATTCTGTAGATTATAATTACAACTTATCTAGTATATTATGATCAGCATCTAGCATGGGTATAGTTTCTCTATAGAGAGTGTTCCAGGATCCCAAGATCAGAGACCAAAATTTGACATGGGATCACATGATGATCCATTATTCTACAGATTACTCATTAGCATGTGTTATTGATAGATTTATTAGATGTGTGTTTATGTTAGATCGAAGCCAACAAGGATTCCTATGTGGCTGGGGGAGGACTCTTGAGGAGATTCTTTCCACTCCCAAGAAATTATCCTTGGGTTCGTACCTATTATTTCATATGTATCATGAGCTGCATGATATTTTCTTTTGGAGGGGGAAGACTATGGCAGTTGGAGTTTTAGTATTATAGATATGGGTCTAGGAGCATCTCCCTATTGCACATCCATTGATATATGGATAGAAATATTTAGGAAAACCCTAAATACCAATATATAGGTTATATTCAGTAGCACCATCTGGACAAGACACACATGTCTAGCGATATTTTGGGAGGCAGCAGGATGTCTCTGTAAAGTACATAGCCTATGCTAGATTTTCTAATGAGGAGAGCTAGGGATGGGGCCTCTGATTATGTTCCCTCTTAACATCAATAAGTCCCCCTTTGACAACAATTCCAAATGCATCAAACACACCTAACTTAATAGACTACTCCCCCTAAGGAGTAGCCCCGCAAAAATAATCCATACAAAAGATATTCAATAGATACAAGAGGATTAATGCAATTGAATCTTCTTCTAATTCAACTAAGATAGGGGAATAACCCCCAACCTACCTCTTAGATAATCAAATGCATCCTTAGGTAATGGTTTAGTGAAAATTTTAGAAACCTTATCCTTAGTTGGCACATAATCCAACCTTGCTTCTTTTCCTGTACATGTTCTCCGAGAAAATGATATTTGATAGATATATGCTTAGTTTTAGAGTGAATTAATGGGTTCTTTGAAATTTTAATAGCACTTTTATTGTCATAATAGATAACCACTTGTTTAGTTACCTTCTCCTAAATTTCTTCTAGAATCTGCTTGATCCATACTACCTATGTATAATTAATTATAGCAGCAACATACTCAACTTCAATTATTGATTGAGATATACAATTATGCTTCTTGCTTGTCTAGGATACAAGCCTCTCACCAAGAAAAAAATTCACATCCACTTGTGTTTTTCCTATCATTAACTTTTCCTACCCAATCAGCATCAGTAAACACATTCAAAGAGAAATCACCTTTATGTCCATACCAGAGACCATAATCTTCAGTTCCCTTAAGATATTTGAAACTTCTCTTTACTGCAATGAAATGAGATTATTTAGGATTAGAATAAAATCTTTCCACTAATCCAACTCCCTATGCTATGTATGGTATGTTGTGCACTACATAATGTAGCTTACCAATCATGGACCTGTAAAGTTTCATCCACCTCTTTGGAATAATCTTCCTTTGATAGTTTGCAACCGGTTATCATAGGGGTACCAACCTTTTTTAAGTCTTCTAACCCAAAATTCTTCAATATTTCCTTTGCATACTTTGACTGACTTATTTAGATGCCTTCTTTCATCTGTTGAACCTGTAATCCAATGAACAATTTAATCTCACCGATCATTAACATCTCAAATTCTTTCCTCATCTCATCTGCAAATGATCTTCTCATCTCTTCATTTCCACCAAAAATGATATCATCTACAAATATCTCTACAATCAACAACCTATCATTTTTCTTAATCTTCAAATACACATTACTATTATCACTTGTCCTGATGAAACCAATCTGAATCAGATATGAATGTAAACATGTATACCATGCTCTAGGTGCTTGCTTCAATCCATACAAGGCTTCCTGTAATTTGTACACCTTGTTCTTACCTTTTGAGTTATAAAATCCTTCAGGTTATTCAATATATACCTCTTATTCCAAAACACCATTAAGAAAAGCTAAGTTAACATCCATTTGATCCAGCTTGAATCCTTTATAAGAAGCATATGCAAGAAATATCCTTACACCTTCAAGTCTGGCCACAGGTGCAAATGTTTCACCATAGTCCAGGCCTTCCTCTTGTGCATACCCTTTGCACACCAATCTTTCCTTTTTCCTTACCACTTCACCTGTCTCATCCATCTTGTTTCTATAAATCCACTTTGTACCAATCACATTCTTATTTGTTGGTCTAGGCACCAATGTCCAAGTATTGTTCTTCTCAATCTTCTCCAATTCTTCTTCCATAGCTTTCACCCAATCTTCATCTTTCAATGCACCTTACATTGTTTTAGGTTCAATTTCAGATAGCAAACAAGTACTTCACTTTCCTTTCTTCTTTTTAACACACCAATGTTTATGTTACCAATAATTTGATCAAGGGAATGATTCAAATTTACATACCTTGCAAATATTGGTTTAGACCTATGATTTTCTTCAACCGCTGGCATTGGATCCTCCTCATTGCCTTGTCTATCCTGATTTTTAGCATGTTGCTCCATCGGTTGTACATATACAAACCCATGATAGTCTTCAAGTTCCTTCTTGCTAGATTCATCATGTTTCTCATAAAATGCATCTATTCTTACACTTGCACTTTCACTATCTTATTTGTTCTCTTGTTCAAGCATTTTTAGGCTTTTCTCTTTGAGGAGTATCCCAATAATATCCCCTCATCACTTCTTGGATCAAACTTTCCTGAATTTTCATCTCTCTTTATGTAGCATCTACTCCCAATTTTTTTGAGATAACTTACACATGGTGATCAACCATAACACAACTCATAGGGAGTTTTGATTGTACCTTTCTTTAACTGAACTCTATTCAATATATACATAACAGTACTCATCACTTCTCTCTAAAATGTATGATAAATACCCTTCTGAATCATTATGTCCTAGCACAATCAATGATATACCTCTTTCTTCTTTCAATAATACCATTCTGCTGAGGTGTTCTAAGAGCTAACATATGTCTTTTAATTCCTTATTCTTCACAATATGTAGTAAATTCTTGTGAGGTAAACTCACCTCCTCTTTCAGATCTAAGACATTTCAAGGTATTACCAGTCTCCTTCTCCACTTTGCCTTTGTAGATCTTAAACATGTGAAAAGCTTCAGATTTATCCTTTAAAAATATAACCATAATCGTTCTAGAATAATAATCAACAAACAACATAAAATATCTATCACCATAGTAACTCTGAGTTCTCATTGGACCACACAGATTCGTATGAACCAGATCTAGAATATTTCCAAAATAATATTTTTTACTAATGAAACTAGATCTAGTTAACTTCCCAAGCTGACATTCTTTACACATTACATTGTCTAGTTTCATTAGGCTAGGAAAACCTCTCACTAACTTCATCTTACTAACTTTGATCAGTTTATCAAAATTTACATGACAAAAGATCTTATGCCATAACCAACAATATTCTACCTTAGCAATCAGACAACTCTTAATACTATAATTCAAATGGAACAAGTTACCTCTAGTTTGTTCACTGGTAACAATCAACTCTCTTAATTTCCCAATAATGTTGAAACTACCTCCATTGAACTCCAATCTAAATCCTTTTTTATTCAACTAAGCAACACTTAACAAACTGTATCTCAAACCATCAACACATTAAACATCATCAAAAAAAAATTATCATGCAAAGCAATAGATCCTTTACCTATTACCATACATGGAACATCATTCCCAAATCTCACCGAGCCTCCACCACATTATTCCATATTAATGAATTTTCTTCTATCATCAGTTATATGATGAGTGCACCCACTATCAATAATCCAGTTACCACAAAATAAAATTATGCAGCAATGGGCAATTGGACCGAGCAATGGAGGTCCTAGGTTTTGGGTTTCTACCATTTTTAGGCCACCATGGTAGGACAAAGCAGAAGGCCATCATTATTAGGGGATATGGTTACCCTACCATTTCATAAGGAGATGGTTGTTTAATAGAAAGACTCAAATGAAGTTCCAGACAAGATCTAGTGGAGTTGGCAAAGATTCTAACTGGGGAAGATACCCAAACTCACTACCCCCAAATTTTTTTGAAAGGCATGGGTGGGGTGGGAGAACCAGAGGAATTGGACATATTTTAAACAAAACAAGCCTTTTGAATTTCAAACGATTGTGCACAAGTTTTGGAAACCAAAAATCCCAAAGGATTCGTTGATAAAGCCCACGCCAACAGATATTAACTAGTAGGGAGCTTCTTCAATTAATCTAGTAAATGATAATGTCTTACGTGGTTATGTTTCCTCTCTCTAAATAGATAATAAGAAACGAAGTGAATCGATAACTATTTTAGAAGATATATCCTTTCTGGTCAAATGGGTAGGGCCATGGCCATCTTTAGATAAGATCAAAAAATAGTGTGAGAAGGTAGATGGTAAAGATTGGATTCTTACAACCCTAGAAAATGGTTTTATCTTAATCACTTGTTCTTCTAAAAAGGAGAAGGATTGGGTCTTAAATAATGGTCCATATGTGATTGATGGAAAAGTTATTTTTGTTAAAAATTGGTCTCCAAACTCTTATCCCTGCAAGGAGAAATTTAAAGAACTCTTGGTTTTGATAAAATTGCATAATCTGCCACATGAATATTTGACATAGCACACCCTTCAACCCAATGGTAATAGTTTAGGATCCTTGATCAAGATGGAATAATCCCTGGACCCAAAGGACTTCTCATGTTATCCTAGGATCTCGATGCCTATGCAAGAGAGCCATGAACTACCTAACTTTATTATGCTTGGCTCTTCAAAAGGGGAATGGTGTCAATCACTGATGGTGGAGACTGGAGATCATATATATGGTCACTCAATTAATGACCAAGATAGAGTTTCAAATAAATGGAAAATCTTGGAAGCTAATAGGTTTTTAGATGAAATCTACATAATAGTGGATACAAATAAAGAAAAATGCCTGGAAGAAGATTTTAAGTGGGAAATATTAATAATTTCAGACGAGTTGCGGGGTTTTCCATGCAAGCCCAGGGAGGAAAGAGATGTTTGGTTATCAGAAATACATCAATTGGAGAACGAAAATAAATCTCCCACATTGGGGGAATAGGAATACTTGAGCTTATGCCAAATGGTAAAGGAGACCCCTCTCTCACAAATGCCCTTAAATGTCAATACAAAGTTGGATACTACAAGATACTCGGTCCCAGTTATAAATTCTCACATATTAGAGGAGGTTGATCCTAATCACTCTACTAAAAAGACTGATAAAATGGTGGATTTAGAAGTTGTTCCAGATACCTATGGGGTAGTGGATGGTTTCAATACAGACCTAAATGAATGGATTAATAGGTTTTTTAAAACTTTAAGTGATCTGCAAATCATAGAGAATCAGGAAGAGGGTGGGACCCAAAAATCTTTGCAAAGGGTGTCTTGATTGGCCAAGATTCCTTTTTCAAGGACGTCAAAATTTTCCTATTAGGAAACTTGATAATCTATTTTCAGAATCTAGAGACAATGGAAGAAATAGTGTTGAAACTGATTCCGAGTATGAATATCCTGGTGAGATGGCTGGGGAAGATGATTTAGGATTTTCTGAGGAACCAGGAGTCTTAGAAAAAGGAATGTGGAGAAAACTAAGTCTAAAATATCTAAGCCTAAATTAGGGGAAAATAATAAAAGAGGGCCCAAAACTATTCAAATAAAGTTGGCTATAGTAGGGAGTGCTTCTAATCAGACCAAATTATTGAGATCTGGATGGGGATATTCAGAGGGCCCCTCCCGAAAGTAATGAAAATAATTTTGTGGAAAGTTAGGGGCTGAAATGCCCCTGACAAGATTTGTTTGATCAAAAGAGGTTTTGATCATATGAAACCAGATATTGTTTTTTTTCAAGAATCAAAAGTGAAGGGATCAGATGTAGATTACTTTAAGAAAAAACAAATTAAATGGAATAGTGAATGCGTAGGATCATAAGGTGTTTTTGGTGGTCTAGGACTATTTTGGAACCTTGACAGTGTTGATTTACAAATTATGGAAGTTGGAAAACACTGGCAATTGGTATACGTAAGATCTAAACAACTCCTTTCTAGCTTTTTTATGGTAAATACTTATGGTCCAATAACCCAGCAAAAAAGAAAGAGGTTTGGGGAGAAATTTCAAGATTACTCATAAATCATGAAGGAAGGCTAGTAGTCTTGGGGGGATTTTAATTCCATTCTGAGTGTAGAAGAGAAACATGGGGGAAAAGGATGGATGGGACAAAGTCAAAGAGACTTTTTATATTTTGTGTAGGACAATGGTTTGGTGGAGGTAAATCTTAGAAATGGAGATTTTACATGGATGAATCGTCGTAATGGTTCTTTGAATATAGCTGAAAAATTGGATAGGTTCTTGTTGACTGGGGACTGGGATGTGCATAATTAGCTATGTCAGGTTGTGATCCTTCCTCTTGCGGGCTCAGAACACTTTCCAATTTGCCTCCATATCCAAGAGGATGGGACTCCTGAACATGATCCATTCAAGTTTGAATCAATGTGGTTGAGGGTGGTAAATTTCCTTGAGTTAGTAGAGAAGTGGTGGAGGGAAGCTCCTCCAAGATCTGGGAATAACGCTTTCCTTTTTTCAAGAAGCTGCAGTATGTGAAGGAGAAGATTAAGATCTGGAATAGAGAAGTGTTTAGAAACATCTTTACAGAAAAAAATTAAGCTGGAAGAAGAATTGAGAAACCTTAACTCCAAAATTATCATGGTTTGGATGTGTGAGGAAGATTATATCATTGAGAGAAATCTTACTAAGAAATACAAATAAGTTTTGGCAAGAGAAGAGACCTTCTGGAGACAGAAATCTAGGGATACCTGGTTAAGAGATATGGATAGGAATACTAAGTTTTTCCATAAATTAGTGAATTTTTGTTGAGCCCATAATAATATATTTTTGGTTAAAAGTGTTCATGTTATCTTACAAGAAAACAATGATATAAATAATGTTTTAGTGGATTTTTTCTCTAAAAAATTTGAGGACACTTTAGGTGAAAATATGGGTGGAAATATTCTTGACATTATCCCTAGCTGTATCAATGAGGATCATAATAGAATTTTGATGAAGGAGATAACCTTGGAGGAATTTAAAAAAGCCATGTTTAGTATGGGTGGAGAGAAATCCTTGGGGCTTGATAGATTCCTAACCATCTTTTTTCAAAAAGCATGGAATATTATTGGGAGAGAATTATGGGAAGTTGTAGAGGAATCTAGAGCTGAAGGTTTCATTTTGAAGGACTTTAATAATACATTTATTACTCTCTTTCCCAATAAAAATTAATGTCTCACCTTTCAAGACTATAGACCTATAGCTCTGTGTAACACAGTTTACAAGGTTATTACTAAAGTCATGACCAAGAGACTAAAAGGGATCTTGCCCAGTATTATATCTCACGAATAGAGTGGATTTTCCCCTAATAGGTCCATCTTTGAAGGGATCATTATTGCACATGAGGAAATTCATTCAGTCAAATCTATGAAATCAAAAAAGATGATGATAAGGTGGACATAAAGAAGGCTTATGATAATGTAAATAGAGAGTTCTTGCTTGATCTTCTTTGAAAGTTTAGATTCTCTAAAAATTGGTTGAAATGGTTAAGGGGTTGTATTAATACTCCAAAAATATCAGTCTTGGTTAATGGTATCCCTCGATTTTTCTTTGAAACTTATAAATGTATAAGACAAGGAGACCTGATCTCCCCTTTCCATTTTATCATCTTAGCTGAAGTCCTGGGTAGATTGATTACTCAACAGAGAAGTGATGATAGCTGGAAAGGTATTAGAGTGGCTGAGGGAATTGAACCTCTATCACATTTCCAATTTTTAGATGACACTTATTTGATGGGGGAGGCATACCATAGGGAGGAAATATTGATTAGAGAAACCATTGATAAATATTGTGCAGTTTCTGGATAGAGCATTAATTGGATAAAGACTGAAATTTACTTCTTTAATACTGAGCTAGGAACTCAAAGGCATATTTGCAGGATTTTGGGAATTAAACTTGGAAAACTCCTAGGTAAATATCTAGGTGTTAATTTGTTTGAAGGTGCGGGAGGCTCAAACCTATGGAAAGGACTTATTTATAGTTGTATTAAAATATTAAAAGGTTGGAAAGGTAAGTTGCTTACTTTTATTGGCAATTCTCCTACAATTGATTATTTCCTCTATTCTTAGTTATTCTATGAGTTATCTCAAAATCCCAAAGAAGGTTATCAATTATCTAGAACAACACTTAAGGAAATTCTTTTGGAATGGGTCTAATTTAGATGACAAGATTACCCTTATTTCATGGGAAAATATTTGTAGCTCCAACTTGAATGGGGGTGCAGGCCTCAAAAATTGACAATGGACTAATCTAGCTTTGGGAGAAAAATTAGTTTGGTGTATGTACTCTGATCCAGAGATTCTTTGGGTCAAAATTCTAAATGACAAATATCTTCATAATGCATATAATCAGAGAATATTGAAAGTTTTAGATCCACCAAAAGGTTCAGTTGTATGGAATTTCATGATGGAATGCATACATATTATTACAGACCACATTTCCTAGCTTATTAGTGATGGAAAGAAAGATGCCTTCTAGAAATATTTGTGGAATGGGAACCTAGACTTAAAGGATATTGTTGTTTTTCAGGAGGTTAAATATTTTTTTTAATCTTTGGGGTGACAAGGTGAGTGACTATCTTGATGTCAAAGTTACTACCTTGGGTCAAGAAGTAAGTTGGAAAAGTATTGAGAACTTGGGACTTTCAGAGTATAAAAAATAGTTAATGTTAAACTTGTTCAAAAGAAGAGAAGCCTCTTTCTTGGGAAAACAAGACAAACTCATTTGGTGTGAAACAAAAAGTGGCAACTACTTAGTTAAGTTAGGCTATAAGTTAAAGGTGGCATAGAGGCCAGAGGCAGAGTGGCCCTATAAGCTCTTTTGGAGTAGAGATTGTCTACCAAAGGCATCCTCCTTTACATGGGTAGCTACTCATGGGATAATTCTCACATGTGAGAGAAGTAAAAGGTATGGATTTATTGGACCCACTAAGTGTGTTATGTGTGATATGGCCTCTGAGGGTATGAATCATCTTTTGGTGCAATATAATTTTGCTAGGGAATGTTTGGAGTTGGTGAGAGGGAAGCTAAGATGCTATGGACCAATGCAAAATTTTGTTAATGAGGTATTCAAAGGGTGGTGTGTTTCATAGATATGATCTACTTTATCAGTAGTATGGCATATTTATCCTTCCATAGTGTTCTGGGATATTTGGAAGGAGAGAAATCAAAGAATATTCCAAGATAAGTTTGAATCTTTTTTATAGAATTAAGGAGAGAATAAATTTATCTATTGAAGAGGTGTTGAGTGCCTCTACTACACATCTGAATTCATATGTCCCTTCTACTTATGAGGATAAAAAGATCCAAATGGAATGGATAGGGGTTAAAATAAGATTTTTGAATAAAGGGTTGGCCAGTATCAGTAAAACAACAAGGAGTAAGGAAGTTATTGGAAAAACCTGAAAAATGGATGGTGTAAAGTGAAATTTGATGGTGCAGTCAAAGGCAACCTAGGTCCATCTAGAGTAGGGGTTATTGTCAGAGATTGGATTGGGAATGGTATTGCTTTTGCAGCATAGAAGTTAAAGGATGGAACCAATAATATGGCATAACCAAAAAGCTGCATTACTAGCCATCAAGGTAGGGAAGAAACTGAATCTAAAAAAAAATTAGGAGACTCTCATATTATTGTGCAGGATTTATAGAAAGGAGGCATTACAACATGGCACTTACAGAATGTTATTATTTCTATAATGGAGGAATTGAAATTTTTTGAGGAATTCAAAATTGGTCATATTAAAAGAAGTGGTGATGCAAAGGCCCATGTATTATAAAAAGTGGGATATTTCCTTTGAGAAAGAAGAGGATTTGCGGTTGGAGTTTATATAATATATATAAATCTAAATTTTCAATAAATATTAGTTAGTTTTATTTTTCTTATAGGTCTGACTAACCTAACCATTTTCCTCATTCGTGAGAATGGGTGAGGATGTCTTTTCAGTCACCTTTATTCTTTCATTATTTTCCTAAAGTTTTATTTAATCCAATATTGATGTTCTACGCGAGAGAAGTTCTGCAAGAAGTATTTATTATGATTACCATACTATGATCATTCTATTGAACTTGTGTGGATGTGACCTAAGCCAAATGATAGTTTGGATGAGTGGTTTTAAATTGTTGTTTCTATCTCAGTCTTGTTGATTGTGTCCAATTTTTTAGTCTACTTTTCAAAAACCTACAAAGTATTTGAGAGGTGAAAGGAGTTGTTATGGAGGCTGAATTTTTTGTTGACATGGATAAACAACAAAAAATATTCAAGGGTCCAGTTAACAAAGAAAGAATGAAAGGCCTACTAAAAATAAAGGACCAGAAGGTGGTCAAAGCGGCATTGGAGATCTTGGGAGACCAATGTCAGAATAGGCAAGTGAAGCGCAGAGTTAACCTTGATGTGATTTCAATGGTAATTTCTTGGGCACTAGAACTAGGAGAAGAAACAATGATGGTGGAGTGGATAATTCATACAATGTTTGAGAAGGAGATGCTAGGAGGCCTGGAATCGATTTTGTAATGGGAAATCTCGAGCATAGGCATAGACTACTCTGAGTGCTTTGAAGATGAGGATGATGGTAGATTTTATGGTTTGGTGCCCTTTCTGAGATGGTGGGGAAAGGTGGATAAAGGAGAATATCTTGCAAAGATGGGGAGGTCATGGTAGGATCTCAAAGATAAATTCTTGCGGCATGAGGAACTCATTACAGCAGGGAGCAGGGTCTTCAATGCCCCTATCTAGAGGAAGAAACGGGGAAAGAGAGGAGGCAAATAGAAAATGGTAATCCTCAGGTAAAATTTTGAATTTGCAGAAGCATTTGTTTGAAAAAGTTTTGGCAAAAATATAAAAATGTAAGCTTTACATATAAGGAAGCCCAAATTTTGGAATCCCAAATTTTGGAATAGTAATGCTATGCAACTAGTGAGGGAAGGTGACGGGAGAAGGCATTTTGATTTTCAGCAATAGGGTTGTGTAAATATGTCTGATGGTGGATAAGGATTTAAAAATGGCTAACCCCCTAAGAGTAATAGAGTAGTGGACCACAGTGATGGGAAAAATTCTGAACCATTCATGGGTAGTGTAAGGAAAGTGGTTGTGTGTTGTAGAGGCGGGTTGAATAATGGAACTATTTCTCCAAATTTGTTTTTTCATAAGTCTTCCATGTATTTGGTGATGTTGAGGGTTTTGTTAACAAATTTTTTTGTTGATGGGTTTATTTGTAATTGTAGACACCTAAAACTGTCCTTAATTAAATAAATATTTTATTTATTTAATTTTAACATCTTCTATTAATTGAATAAATATTTTTATTTATTTGATTAATTCATTTAATCCTTTTCATCTATTATTTAATAAATATTTTTATTTATTTAAATAATTCTCTATCATTTTCTCTCCAAGATTAAATAAATTTCTATTTATTTAATTAAACCTATTTTCTTCTATTATTTAAATAAATATTATTATTTATTTGGATAATTCATTAGCCTTTTCTCTTTTAAATTAAATAAATTTTATTTATTTAATTTTGAGTATTTTCCTCTTAATAAACATTTTTTGTTTATTTTCTAAATTCATTAAGCATTTTCTTCTATTTTCTAGCCAATCATGAGCAATCACATGGATCAACTCCAAAATTCTGAGCTTGTGACACTTTTCACTTGTCTCTTCATTTGACATTTTAAAAAGTCAACCCCTCACTCTTTAACCACTTAATCCTAGCCACTCATTTATTTTGCCTCTTAATCTCCTTCACTCCCACCAAAACCCTATCGAACCGTCAATCGCAACCACTCATTTTCCACCTCTTAATCCTAGCCATCTATTTTTCACGTCAAGTCCATAAAAGGAGACCTCACTTCTCATTTTGCAACTAGTTGGTGAATTGAGCATTTTTCATACTTGATCATTTTGAGCACTTGCACATTTGAGCACTTGAGCACTTTAGTTTTCATGTTAGTTTAGTTTTTCATTTCAAAATCTAGATATTACATGCTAGGTAATGGAATCAATCTAGTTGCTAATATCTTGCATTTGCGTTCTTAGAATAGGTTTTGCATTTACATTTATCAATGAGAGATTTGGGACAAGTTCCACATACCTGTCCTCAAAACTTCATCCTTTTGCATTATCATAGTGGGATTTTATTGCATTTTGTTGGGATAGCAGACCCACAAAATCTCTAAGAGAAAATCAAACAATTCTTGGGTGTACTTGTTTTGGCTCACCGGAGGTTGTAGTGAAAGTCTAGTTGTATTTCAAGTTATTTGCATGCTTTGATTTCTTTGTACTTCTTCTATTTGCATGTTTTCGCTTGTTGTGCAGCTGCAGGTATTTCATTGCATACATTTTCAAATGCCCAATGGGACCCACGTCCTACTTTATTATTTTTTGGACAGACTGACAAACAGGTGGCTCTGCTTCTACAGAGGAAGCTACGCACATAGGCGGCTCCACCTGTACATAGGCATCTGCAATAGAAAGGGAGTTTCCTCTTTAGTTTAGCACTTTAAGTTGCTTAACCTGCATTTTTTAGTCATTTTAGCGTTAGTTCCTTAGTTCATTTTGTCATTAGAGCCATTTTATGTATTGGCAAGCTTATTAGGTTTCAAAATATTTCAGGTTTTAGTTATCATTTTCTTTGTCTCTGATAGGCATCTATGTTTGTACACAGGTGGCTCTAATAGAAAGATTTCCTTTTTCATATTAAATCATGTTTTAGGGTTGCATCTACACTTTTAAGAACTTTTAGAGATATTTCCATTCTGGCTTTTCATAATAGATGGCATTTTAGAAGTTTTATCTCTTTTAGGTCTTAGTTTTTGTAAAGATTAGTGTCTTTTTTTGCATTATATTCCACACAAGAATCTCTTCCTGTAGATAGGCATCTCTACACAGGCGGCTTTGCTTAATTTACTTCCTTTTCATTTTTTTTGCATTCTAAGCTTTTCTAATCATGTTTTATTGTAGGGTTTTGTTGTTTTTTCCTTCTAACAGTGGTTTTGCAGAACGTTGGACCATGATCAAAGTATTTTCAAACTACTAATCTGTTTGTTTTGTAGGACGCTTTTAGAAGGCTTAAACATTGAGACTACTAATCAATTGGTTTTGTAGGTTGTCTTGGAGATAAAAATAAACTATATATATATATATATATATATATTAATTAGGGGGCTTGTGTGTTTGTGCAAAACAGTGGTAGGGATATTCTCTCACCCTTGTTAGGGTGATCAAAATACCAAACCCACTGAATTCCCCCTAGTTAGAAGAAGCCCAAGGAAGTAATCAAGTTTCTTATGTGTTTGTAGGATCATAAGTAGTAGCGATATGCTCTCACCCTTTTAGGGTGATCAAAATACCAAAACCACTTGTGAGTCCTTTTTTCTTTTATTAGGATTGTAGAAATACTTTTAGAGTGGCTACCTCCTGAGAGATTTAACATAGCCGGTGAGAGGGATTGCCCAAGTGGGGAACAAGTCCGACATGGCCCCTTCCAACCCACTATAATCAAATGCTCTTGAGATCAATCTCTCAAGGGACGTAGCTATTCTTGATAATTCATTCTCATAGTTGATATTGTAGGGTTGCAAGGCCTAAATGCTACGTGCGAGACTACATTATCAGGTACTTGTAGGGCTATATGCCTCAATCCTTCCTGCAGGAATACGGGAGGTAATTGCAAATGGAAGTTTCACTAGACACTTTTAGATAGAGACTTACCTGGTTTACCTTTGAAATTATCATAATATGTGTGCAAGGATCAATCCAAGTAGATTACCCGGATCACCTAAATATTTTACACTCACCATATTTTTTCTTAAGGGAATTCTAAAGCATGAGTGTGGCATGAGGGAGCCTATGTGATTCTAGCATTGAACCTCTTTTCAAAACCCACAACGTGCATAGCCTTGGAAAAAAGACAACATCACTTTGTGTGAGGCGAAGGAATATCAAGTGTGGGAAAAGCTATACTAAGTCATTCCTTAGGTAGCTTATGTTTGAAGAGTCTTTGACTTTTTTAAGACTAGTGGAAATATTGGGCTTGAAAAGAGATATCAGAACATACACATTACGTTACAATCTCCCTATCATTTCAGACTTCCCAAGTGTTTATATATTCAAGGCTGCTTTGTCCCTTGTTGGATTATTTGAAGACAATTGCTTAGTCACATCATGTTTGACATTTATTTTTTCTTGAATAGTTCTTTCCCATGTATAATTTGACTTCAACATCCTTCAACATCATTAGGAAAACCAATTCAAGTCAGTTTCTCAATATTTCAAATTCAAAACATCAACTTTCTATCCAAATTCCTACACGGGCGGCTCTATACATTGGCATCTCCGCTTGCAAATAAGCATCTATGCCTGACATCGGTGATTTTTGATATTTTATAGAGATTATCCTATAGATTTCTAGAGTGATTCATTTCTTGTGCAAACCCTATCCTCTGTCATTCGTCTAGTCTCTCATACTTTCACTTCATTTGCTTAATCTTGGTAACTTGGAGCACCATCGTCTACATTGGAATTTATCAATCAATATCAATCCTTGTCTTTCATACCTTCATCATATTTCCATCTCAAATACAAGGTAAAAATATTTATCAAAGTTTTAGAAGGGTCCTTATCATTAGAAAACACATTAATCTTATCACTTGAGAACATCAGTCCATCTAGAGTGGTCAATCCAATCCTATCTTTCTTAAGATCATAAGTCTATCTTTGAGTAGGAAAATATCATCAACATTAATCCTTATTGTTTGCACTTATTTGGATCCTATTTCACTAAGTTTTGTCTTAAACCTTCATCATCAATCCTTATCAATCTAATCTTGGGACTTTGTCTCTTAATTCAATGAATCAATCAAACACATATCCAATCAATTGATTAATCCTTTTATCAATTAATCAATTGTCTTAATCAATCATAAGTCCAATTTTCTCCTAGTTTCATGATCCTTTAAATCTTGTATGGTCGTCACTCATTCTGGAAAATCCAAAACAAGCAACATGTCCCATCTACCTTACAATATGGATAATGAGAATCATTTTCTACTTTCATGGGAAGTGCAGTACCTAATATTGATATCACCAATGACCCCACTAAAAATGAGTATTTGGAACAAACTAAGGATAATGATCATGCTTCCCCTCAGGTGGAAACTTTCCTTAATGATCCTCAAAATGTGAGAATAGTAGAGAAAATTCTTAGACTCAACAAAACTGAAATCATTATGAGTCTCATTAGAGATGGAGTCATAGGCCCTACCAATTTTTATGATTCCTTTTTGTAAAGGAAGAAAATTGATTTGTTGTTTATTAGGGGTGTTGTATTTCCTTAACCTTTACATTTGATTTGTTTTATTTTTATGTATGTTATGTGTTGGATTATTATGATTGATCATATAGGGGGAAGGAAGATAAGATGTTCCTCTTTTATCCCCAAATGCACAAATGAAAGATCCAAATTGATTAACCCTAAAGAAGGATCAACGCACACATGAATCAGCCATTTGGAAATGAGAGTAAGGAAGAAGATCTTAAATTCTATTTTATGATTAAGGAGATATGATATATAATAGTAATTGAAAAGAATGAGAGGAAGTACCAACCTTAAAGAATTGTAGATCTCAAGAATGATTTTTTCTGAGGTCTGTACTCTATTTCTGGAAAATCTAAAGTATGATCCGGAACTGGAATGCAAAGATGAACAAAACCCAGAAATATTTTTCCAATCCGACACCATCTTAAGAAAAAGGTCGACCTTGACCCACTAATCTCACCCCTGACCCAATAATCTTGACCCTGACCTGCACAGGTCCGACAGAAAATCTGTTCATGGATCTCGATAGTTTGCTGAAAAGCGTATCCATATCTGAGTTCAAATCTTAATCCTAAACCTATACCTGCAAGAAAAAGAGATTTGTTTGTTGGGGGGAGGGTTTTTCCTTGGTCAAACCCCAGTTTTGGAATTAACCTCAAATATATAATTGAAATTGCAGAAGTAAACAAAGTAAATGCATAAATTCACCTTGCTTGTAAAAGTCCTTGTGGAGGATTTGAATCCTTGAGTCCACTAGTATGTATGCACCAATGGATATAGAATTTAGAATGTAGGATTTCTTCAATAAATTTCTTGTAGATCTCCAACACCAAATCTCGAATGGGTTCTTGAATATGAAAAGGCTTGGAAGAAGGTGGATGGAGAGATCACCAAAAAGGGCACTATGTAGCTTGAATCCTTCAAGGGCCTCCCATGGATCTCTTTGATGAAAATGAATGCTTGAATACTAGATGATAAATAAATCCTTGCTTCAAATCTTTCTTGATTTCTTTCTTGAACTTCACTTGATAATGCTTCTTAATTGCTTGATGATGCTTAGGCTTCAATAGAGGACTTAGAGAAAATGAGAGGAGAAAGGCTCCCTTTTATATGAAATTAGGGCACAATCTTCTAAGGAGGCCGACATAGGAGAACTAAATTCCCATTAAAGCATTTACCCCTAGGAGAGGACCTATATTAAATATAATTTAATGATCATCACTTTGGAACCCAAAATAGCTGACCCGGAAGCGGGATTTAACTTTTTCAAAGACCGACATTCAGAAACTGTGGGACCCTAAAATCTGGACCCTGGGTCAAGATCGAGGTTGACCTTGACCTAGGTTAGCGGTGAGGTCAACCTTGACCTAGGTTAGGGTTGAGGTTGACATAGACCTAAAATTTTGACCTTGACCCTGAGGTCAAATATCTCAAATCTGTAGTCCAGAATGCCTGAAACTGGCTAGAGAGAGGTGAAGAATTGGGGCAGAACAGGGGGAAAGCCAAGTCTAAATCAGGAACCCATTCAAGGCACTTGACATGACCCCAAAACCACATACTCAGAAGGATAAACTAGTCTACAATGGAAGTGCTTCCATTTTCCGACTATACATTTAGCCCCCACTTTAGCAAGAGTATGGACTCAACACAAACTCTTGGTAAAGGAGATCATAAAGAACAAAAAATCTTATTGGAATCAAAAAGAGATAAAGAAATCCTCAAGCCCCCAATGGACTTAAGTCTTTATCAACCCTAAGATCACAATAAGAGATACATCACTAGTTAAGGAAAGAGAGAGAGAGGGTGTGATTATCTTGCCCAATGAGAACTTATGTCCCATTGTGAACCACACAAGTAAACAACGTAACTAGAAAGATGGAATTGAACCGCCTAGTGAATGTAGATACTCACTAGTCAACCCATTAGGGAGATCCATTCTTAAGGACACCTTCCAACCTTAAGGGATTAAAACATTGAAAACTGGAGGGATCAAGAGATCCATATAAATTTAAACTAGAGGGATCAAGAGATCCTAAAAAGTAAAATGTCCATGCTTTAAGGATTAGTTTTTAATCCATAATGGGAAAAAAGTTTTTCAAGTATTTGAAAAATATTTTGAATGTGCTTGTGTGCAAAAAGTGAGTAGAGTGTACATGCCCCCATGTTAAATTCATTGTTAATACTTTAACAGGAGCAATGGTTTTAACGGAAACATAAAAAACTCTACGGATTACATTTCCTCTATGAAGTGCCCCCAAATGAAGACAAATCAAGGGAAATAAAACATAAACATACACAAGAACACATAAGGGATCTACCTACTGTGGGGTCAATATGTTCATAAGATAATATGATATTATTACAAATGAATTCACATCATTCCCCAAAGAAAGTAGAACTACAATCACAATGGAGGAAAGAAAACTTAAGAGTTACGAAGAAGAATCTTTTCAGACCACAACCTGGAGACCAAAAAGAATTAGTGCTACCATGTCGCAGATCCAAGCAGACTATACAAGGGAAACATTTATGAACAATAGCACAAGTACAACATAATATAAAAACAACATATAGAAGAATAAAGATACATATAGAGGAATTGTACAAAAGGTTTGAATCTTTTATCACCTTGCACCAACAAAGTAACAAGGGTAATATAAAAGAATCTAACAAACATTTAGAAAACACATTATGGGAGAAGCACAATACAACATGCAAACACAAAAAGGGATACCGTGAAGGATAGGCCAATCAGGCACATTGCCTACTCTCCCTATCTTGGTTTATATCGTGTAGGGAAGGTGGGAAACTTGCAAGAGGGACTATATCCAATACAGTAGGAATGATAGCCAGTTCCAAACAAGGATCCTCTTGATAATCACATTGCTTGATACTAGGTGTAATTGTTAATTGAGTGGAAAGCATATGAGGTAATTTAGTGTCAAGATTAATGGTCTCATATTTATCACTAAGATCAATAGGATCATCAAGTGTATCCTCCTCATCAGGATTAATTAAAATGGGATCTAAGATGCGAATAGGATCATTCATCTTAACATCATTATGAATATTGGCTTGTTTTGACACATCAGGCATAGGTTGGTCAAAAGAAGGTAAAGAGTTTCAAAGAAGAGAAGTACAAGCCCTAGCATTAGCTCTATGCTTCTTACGACGTTCATAAGAAGATTTGTTGTGTTTTTCTTTGCTTACCATATTTTGAGAACTAGGAGGAATGACCATGGATTCCTTCATAGGCTCTATAAGAGGATTCTCAATGGGTTGTGATGAAATAGTAGAATTTTTATCATTAGAATTAGAAGTAATGGCTAAAGGAGGTATGGAAGGAGTAGGCAAAAGACCACAGTTGAGATCTATTCTAGGCATGCTTAACTCAGCAATTTTGCGATGTTTGTATGCTTGGTATGAATGAAAGAGATGATCAGGTCGAGGAGGAAATGAGTTAGGTAATGAAGGCCAAAATAAATCAAGATTAGCACAATCTCTAGGCCTAGAAGGTTGATACAAACTATGATTAATCATTTTGACTTCTCCATTATGAATGAACTTAAGACATTTATGAATAGGAGAAGAGATAGCATGCATAGCAGATATCCACAGTAAGCCAAATTTTATTTGAAATTGATTAGAAGTAGGAATAAAAATGAAGTTAGTATCTACAACTTTACCACAAATTTCCACCGGTAAGTTGATAGAACCAAGTGTAGGATAAAGAAAACCATTACAAGTTTGGATCCATGCATCAGATGGATCATAGCAATCACGTTGTACATTTTTCATAAAAATATTTTCCTCAGTAATGACATTTACTAAAGCTGTGGGATCAACAAGACAACCACGACTGGGTATCTTAGCAATCCTAGCATAGATATAAAGGGGACCATCAGGAGCTTTAATCATTTCAGAATCATCAAAGGTGATTAAAAGTTCCCTGGTTCACTTATCCTTAGTTTTCTTTTGAGGTTTAGGTGGAACTGGAAGTTGAAGTAGAGGTGAAGGTTCTTGAACAGTAGGTTGAGATGAAACAACACACTCTAAATGATTAACAATGTGATTAAGATCATCCATCTTTGAATCGTAAACAATATCCATAGAAGATGGTTGAGCTATGGTATTAGTATCATGTGTAGGTAAAGGATTCGTATAGATTTGAAGGTTTTGATTAGGAGGAGAAACAAATTTATTTCCACTACCATCAAAATTATCAACAGACAAAGCTTTAGAATCAATTAAATCTTGAATTTTATGCTTTAGAGAATAACATTTTTCAATATCATGGCCATTCTGGCGATGGTATTGACAAAAAGCTTTAGAATCAAAGGATTTGGATGCTATCATGGTTGGGAGAAGAGGTTGAATAGGAGGCAAGGTAATCATGATAACACTTAACAACCTACTCATTATAGAATGCAAAGTTTCAGAGAGAGGAGTAAATGTACGATTCATACGGAAAGCAGTGGATGCAGAAGTGGCATTATTAGATGTAACAACTTAATCAGCAACTGCATTCATCTATTTATTAATCTTGACATAATTGTTAGGTTTTTGAAACTTATTACGATTAGGAGCATTGTCACTCTTATCAATCAGAACATGATCCATTGGAGTGTTTCTCTCAAATTGACTCGCTTGTAACTGATAATGGTGAAGTGCTACACAAAGTTATTGAAAAGAGGTAAATTCAGTAAGCAGAATCTTATCTCTAATATCCTTTTGCAAATTTGAAATAAACATGTGTTGAATATCAATATCAGGAATAGGATAAGAAATCTGAGCATACAAATTTTTAAATCTACCAATGAAATCAGTCAAATTTTCCTTAATGTTTTGTTTACAATGCATTAAATCAGTTAAGGAAACTTGTGGACCAATATTATTTTGAAATTGTTGGATAAAGGCATTAGCAAGTTTAGGAAAAGAATCAATTGAATAAGGAGGCAAAGAACAATACCATTGCAAAGCCTTATCATGAAAATTTCTAGCAAACAGTTTAGCTAAAATCCTATGGTCATGAGCATAATCACTAAAAAGAATTTGAAATGTTTTAACATAAGTGACAGGATTGCCTTTACCATTGTAATTCTCAAGACGAGGCATATCGGCTTGTTGAGGGATAGTAGCATGAATGATGTTTAAGGATAAAGGACTACCCATGTCACATGTAGGAATGCTAAACTTGGATTGGGTTAAGGATGCAAGTTGTTGTTGTAAAGATGACACAATTTGAGCCAAACTAATGTTTGTGGAATCATTAGAGGAAACAGGTGGCATAGAAATATTAGGAACACTAGGAAAATTGTAGGAAGCAGCGGAAATGGAAGACACAACCGGTGGAACATTAGGAAACATAGTTGGAAGGGGATTAGAATAAGTAAAAGGCACACTATGATATGAAGTTTGTGAGGTAGGTAGAGATACTGGTGGAGCACTCACTAGAATAGATGCAATTGGGATAGATGTAGTCATCAAAGGAGGAGTATATGTTAGTAATAACTGAGAGGGGGGGTGAATCAGTGGCCTCAAAAACTTATCCTTATTCTAACCACCAATCAAATAAACCTCAGATTAATATGTCCCTACAAGTTGCATGCCATGAAATACTTATAATTATTAACTGTCTGTCAATTTTCCTTGTCTGTCCTTATTCTCCTTGATTACCGATAAGCAATGTAACTATTTACCGAAATATAGTAAATATGCAGCGTATACCAATAAATCCATAAATGCATATGTGAAATGTAAAACAGTAAAGTAATAAACTATACACACATAACACATGGATTTTAACGTGGAAACCCTGTTAAGGGGAAAAAACCACAGGGACCGGTACCCCAAATTTTCACTCTTCTAAAGTGAGCCCTGTTAAGAGCCAACCCTGTTAAAGGTTACAAACACACTGTTAGGTGTGACCTTGTTAGAGGATTTTACACATATAGGTTGTCACTTAGTATCAGGCATCTAATGTTGTCATCCTTGAATCGGCCTCTCTCTTAGACCGTCAATAGGCATCGGGCATATCCAATGCTACTTTCATGAATCAACCTTTTTGGCACTCCTTGGGATGTACTTCAATATATAGAAGATTGTTAAGTCCTGCTTTGTTAAGAGACTTGATGCTTCAATGGTTAAAATGAAACAAAATGACCTGTTTCTAATGCAATTTGAATTGCAGATTTTTAGATCTATTTAAGTACATTACCTCTCTGATCAATGTATCAATTCATTTCTTTTGTACTCCATACTTTCTACTCTATGATGTTGTGTTCACTGTTCGTCGGTGTCTACAGATTTTTTTAGCTCTCCTTCATCTTGATTGATTAGTACTACATGAAGTTGTTCTCCATCAGTTTCTTCTTAGCATCCTCTTTCTATTCACTCCCCTTAATCCCTTTTCATGTGATATGGAAATGAATTAAGCTTGTCTCTTTTATAGACATAGTATTCATTGATTCTTGAATCTTGGTTCTTGATTCTTGGCATGAAAAACAATCCAGTCAATCTTATTTAAAGCATAACTCTAGATTTATCTCGTAGTTATCTTCTTGCCAACTGTATAAATTAGCTTTAAATCAATCACTTAACTCTGGTTGAATAAAACAAAGAAAACAACCAGTTAAGTATATCTTTAGCTCTTTCCAGCTAGATGGTTTGTCATTTTTTGAACTCTCTATTTCGTCGGTCAACTCTTCAGTTAGTCGTCAGTTACAACTGCTAGTTTCATCGGTGTGACTTCCAGTTAGCTTTAGGATCTCTGTCCATCAGGCAACTCTACTTTTAGCTCATCGAGCATCCTGTGGTTTTCTTCATCAGGAAACACTGTCTTCTGCTCATCGGGTATCACTATGACTTTTCTTCTTTGCCTTTACCGATGGTGTGCACTCCATTGGTGTTATCTATCACTTAGTGAATACTTGAATTTTATGCATTGCTGAAAGCATAACCTTTGTTCCATTGATTCTCTAAAGTCTTTGGCATTTTGTACATGACCATACAGATGATATCAAGTTGACATCAATGACAATACAAACCATTAAATGATTTAATTCCTTGCATTATCTTCAACTTAACATTATCAAACATTTAATCAGTTACATGTCATCAATCTCTCCCTTTGGCATTGATGGCAAAAAACTTATATTATCACACTATACCATTTCTAATACAATATGAAATACAAATGTTGAGATTCATCAAACTACCAAATAGTTTATTTTGATAACCGATAAATGTCTGAACTTTGGTAAGCTTTGTTTTAGCTTAGATTTGATTCTTGCAACTTTCTATTTTTACTAATGTGTTGAATCTTCTTCTTGTGTCAATTTCTCTTTTTTGACTGTTCTCTCTTTTTGTGATGTCTTTTTGTCTTGTCAGCAACTCTTCCTTTGTATTAACTCCTTCATACAAACTCTCTCCCTATGGGTATGATCTCTCCCTATTGGAGTAATCTGATAATGGATAATCTTTCTTCTTTTTCTAAAGACTGTGATAATATGGATACTTTCTCTCCCTTTGACAACAGTGCAAAAAAAATATCTTACAGATATCTGACATTAATGTCAAGTGATCTTTTCTCTCCATCCATAATATATTCCTTGAATTTCCCTTATCCATCATCAATACATCAATATTTTTTGGTGCTCGATTCTGATATATACCTGTTGTATATAGATGTAGCTTTGAAGTTCTTCTCTTTGCTTTGCATCAACATGAATGATATTCTGATAATAAGTAGGCTGATGTAGCCTTCAGTCTTTTACTGAACGGTAGACAAGGATTTTACCCCTAGTCTCTTTCTCAGGTACTCAAATGTATCCTTGGGCAGTGGCTTGGTGAAGATATCAGCCAATTGTTCTTTTGATTGCACATACTCAAGTATCACCTCTTTTTCTTGAACTTGTTCTCTTA
>MU225891.1:205291-297214 GCA_018584345.1 Thuja plicata
TGAGTGATGTTTTCTCCTTCTTTCATTTTGAGATCATCAAACTTTCCTCTAAGGATTTCTACCTTGGCTCTCAAAACATTTTTGTCACCACCATGTACAAGCTTCAATTTGTCCCACATCTGCTTTGTATTTTTGCATTCTTTGACATCTTCAAATTCAGCATCGAAGAGTGGGGAAGCAAGCTCTATCATCATGCCATTATGTTCATGCTTATCTCTCATTTTTTCAACTATTGGTGCTCCTATGGGAAACACATATTTAGTTTCAAGGAATTGAGTAACATCATTACCAATACCTGATAAGTGGATTCTTATCGTGCTTTTCCATGAAGCAAAATTATCTTTGTTCAACTTGGGCACATCTCATCTGTTCATCTTGTGATCTTTCACTTAGGTCTTGAAACCTTCCTTCTAAGAACACAAGCTCTAATACCAATTGTTAGTAATAAATAAGAGGGGGAGGTGAATCAGTGGCCTCAAAAAATTATCCTTATTCTAACCACCAATCAAATAAACCTTAGATTATTATGTCCCTACAAGATGCATGCCATGAAATACTTATAATGATTAATTGTCTATCAGTTTTCCTTGTCTATCCTTATTCTCCTTGATTACAGATAAGGAGTATAACTATTTACCAAAATATAGTAAATATGTAGATTATACCAATAAATCCAGAAATGCATATGTGAAATGTAAAATAGTATAGTAATAAACCATACACACATAACACATGGATTTTAACATGGAAACCCTATTAAGGGAAAAAAACCACTGGGACCGGTACCCCAAATTTTCACTCTTCTGAAGTGAGCCCTGTTAAGAGCCAACCCTGTTAAAGGTTACAAACACACTATTAGGTGTGACCTTGTTAGAGGATTTTACACATATAGGTTGTCACTTAGTATCGGGCATCTAATGCTACCATCCTTGAATCAGCCTCTCTCTTAGACCATCAATAGGAAGCAGGCATATCCAATGCTACTTTCATGAATCAACCTTTTTGGCACTCCTTGGGATGTACCTCAATATATAGAAGACTGTTAAGTCTTGCTCTATTAAGAGACTTGATGCTTCAATGGTAAAACTAAAACAAAATAACCTGTTTCTAATG
Source organism: Thuja plicata (assembly GCA_018584345.1). NCBI lineage: Eukaryota > Viridiplantae > Streptophyta > Pinopsida > Cupressales > Cupressaceae > Thuja > Thuja plicata. The sequence continues at coordinate 206,405 of MU225891.1, forward strand.
CAACTTGAATTACAGATTTTCAGATCTATTTAAGTACATTACCTCTCTAATCAATGTATCAATTCAATTATTTTGTGCTCCATACTTTCTACTCTATGATGTTGTGTTCACTGTTCGTCGGTGTTTGCAGAATTTCTTAGCTCTCTTTAGCTTGATTGATCAGTACTGCATGAAGTTGTTCTCCATCATTTTCTTCTTAGCATCCTCTTTCTATTCACTCCCCTTAATCCCTTTTCATATGATACGGAAATGAACTAAGATTGTCTCTTATATAGACATAGTATTCATTGATTCTTGAATCTTGGTTCTTGATTCTTGGTGTGAAAAACAATCTAGCCAATCTGATTTAAAGCATAACTCCATATTTATCTCGTAGTTATCTTCTTGCCAACTGTAAAAATCAGCTTTAAATCAATCACTTAACTCTAGTCGAATTAAACAAAGAAAAAAACCAGTTAAGTCTATCTTTAGCTCTTGCCAGCTAGATATTTTGTCATTTTCTAAACTCTCTGTTCCATCGGTCAACTCTTTAGTTAGTCATCGGTTACAACTGCCAGTTCCGTAGGTGTGACTTCCAATTAGCTTCGCGATCTCTATCCGTCGGGAAACTCTACTTTAACCTCATCGGGCATCCTATGGCTTGCCTCGTCAGGCAACACTATCTTCTGCTTGTTGGGTATCACTATGACTTTTCTTCTTTGCCTTTACCGATGGTGTGCACTCCGTCGGTCTTATCTGTCACTTAGTGAATACTTGACTTTTATGCATTGCTAAAAGCATAACCTTTGTTCCATTGATTCTCTGAAGTCTTTGGCATTTTGTACATGACCGTACAGATGATATCCAGTTGACATCAATGACAATACAAACCATTAACTGATTTAATGCCTTGCATTATCTTCAACTTAACATTATCAAACATTTTATCAGTTACATGTCATTTATATAAGTAGGAATGCTAGGAATGGAAGAAGGTCCTTGACTAGTGATAGGAGGTGTATATCCTCACTCTTAATCTTCTTGAGCTAAAGGTTTAACATTTGAATGCATAAGATGAGTAAGACCACACAAGAATTTAACACCTTGATCATTATCACAGAGGAATAACTAATAGCTTCTATAGCTTGGATAGAATCTTGATTATGGTTTTCTTGGATAAGCCAATTTCCCATTTTATCAAGTTTGGTTGAGAGTTTTTGCACTTGTTCAGGAGGAACTCTTAAGGCATCATCCTCATCATGAGATGAGTGAGAAGGAACTCTTAAGGCATCATCCTCATCATGAGATGAGTGAGAATAGTTATGCTCCATAGAAGGATTGGAATCATGAGTTATCAAGTTATCATCCCGGATCCTAAGGAAAGGAGAGGAAGACTCAGGATTAAAGGAACCCATAAGTCTACGGCTTCTTCTAACCAGGATACTATATGTAGGAATAGAAGTGGTAAATCTCATACACCAATGCAATGCAAATGAACTAACACAAGATTTTGATTTATTAAATTTAAATGTAATTGAAAGAAAATGCAAGATCTAGCATAAACATGTAAATCTAACACCAAAAAGAAAGAGTTGTCTATTGCGGGTTCACCAAAATGTAAAGGAAGAAAATTGAATTGTTGTTTATTAGGGGTGTTGTATTTGCTTAACCTTTACATTTGATTTGTTTTATTTTTATGTATGTTATGTGTTGGATTATTATGATTGATCATATAGGGGGAAGGAAGATAAGATGTTCCTCTTTTATACCCAAATGCACAATTCAAAGATCCAAATTGATTAACCTTAAAGAAGGATCAATGCACACATGAATCAACCATTTGGAAATGAGAGTAAGGAAGAAGATATTAATTTATATTTTATGATTAAGGAGATATGATATATAACAGTAATTGAAAAGAATGAGAGGAAGTACCAACCTTAAAGAATTGCAGATCTGAAGAATGTTGTTTTATGAGGTCTGTACTCTATTTCTGGAAAATATGAAGTATGATCCAGAACCGGAACATAGAGACGAACAAAACCCAGAAATATTTTTCTGATCTAACACTTTCTTAAGAAAAAGGTCAACCTTCACCCACTAATCTCACCCCTGACCCAATAATCTTGACCCTGACCTACACAGGTCCGACAGAAAATCTGTTTGCGGATCTCGATAGTTCATTGAAAAGGGTATCTAGATCTGAGTTCAAATCTTAAATCCTGAACCTATACCTACAAGAAAAAGAGATTTGTTTGTTGGGGGAGGGTTTTCCCTTGGTCAAATCCCAGTTTTGGAATTAACCTCAAATATATAATTGAAATTGCAGAAGTAAACAAAGTAAATGCATAAATTCACCTTGCTTGTAAAAGTCTTTATGGAGGATTTGAATCCTTGAGTCCACAAGTATGTATGCACCAATGGATATAGAATTTAGAATGTAGGATGTCTTCAATCAATTTCTTGTAGATCTCCAACACCAAATATTGAATGGGTTCTTGAATATGAAAAGGCTTGGAAGAAGGTGGATGGAGAGATCACCAAAAAGGGCACTATGTAGCTTGAATCCTTCAATGGCCTCCCATGGATCTCTTTGATGAAAATGAATGCTTAATGATGGGTGAATCCTTTCTTCAAATCTTGCTTGATTTCTTGCTTGAACTTCACTTGATAATGCTTCTCAATTGCTTGATGATGCTTAGGCTTCAATAGAGGACTTAGAGAAAATGAGAGGAGAAAGGCTCCTTTTTATATGATATTAGGGTACAATATTCTAAGGAGGCTGACATAGGAGAATTAAATTCCCATTAAATCCTTTACCCCTAGGAGAGGACCTATATTAAATATAATTTAAGAATCATCGCTTTGGAACCTGAAACAGCCGACCCGGAAGTGGGATTTAACTTTTTCAAAGACCAACATCTGGAAACTATGGTACCCTAAAATATGGACCCTGAGTCAAGGTTGAGGTCAACCTTGACCTAGGTCAGGGGTGAGGTTGACCTTGAACTAGTTCAGGGTTGAGGTTGACATAGACCTAAAAGGTTTACCTTGACCCTGAGGTCAAAGATCTCAAATCTGCAGTCTAGAATGCCAGAAACTGGGTAGAGAGAGGTGAAGAATTGGGGCAGAATAGGAGGAAAGCCATGTCTAAATTAGGAACCCATTCAAGGAACTTTACATGACCCCAAAACCACATACTCGGAAGGCTAAACCAGTTTACAATGGAAGTGCTTCCATTTTTTGACTATACACTTTCTTACTCAACAAGTAACAAAAGCTTATGTTCCTTCTAGTTCTACTATGACTGGATCACAAGCTCAGACCACATATACTACTATTGGTCCCTCATCGTCATCTATTCAAACACCAACTATTCAAAACAATTTGTTCTTGTAATCCGGCCCTATGACACAAGTTAGTTCTCAAACCCAATATGGAACTCAATCATAGAATGTTTGTAAAGTACAAACAAGCTCGTCGATTTCTCAACCCATGACATATACCTTGACAGATCAATAGTTACAAAAATTATTGAGTTCTATACCTTTGACAACTTATCATTCTAGTATGCATACTACCATAGTTGTGTCTTTTAGCTTCAACGCAAGTGTCTTAAACATTGGAAAATATTTTCCTCCACAAAATCAATCATTGGGTTCTCAAGTTTTTTTTTGCCTCATAACCTGAAGATGTCATGTGCCTCTTGCAGCCACTCATCAATATGTTCCTTCTTCAACAAGTTTTCCAACATCAACTTCATCAATACCTTTAGGAGGAGGTCAATACATTGGAATTCCATCAAACACAAACCCTCATGACTTAGTACGGGAATCAATGAGCTCAAAAGTCAATTCAAAAGTATTCAAAATGGTGGAAAGAAAAGTTTCTCATTTGAGGAGATATGTCCTTATCTGTTTGATAAATCCATCAACTTGACACCATTCCCAGATAACTTTGAGATCCCAAAATTTGATAAGTACATAGGGGATGCATGCCCTATATGACATATCAAAGAATTTGACATGGCATGTCAAGAGGTCACCTACAATGAAGATTATCTTAAAATACTTTTTACCACAAGTCTTGGTGGCCCTGCACTTGAATGGTTGATGAGTCTTCCTCAAGGATCCATATCTTCATTCTCTGATTTGGCTAGGAATTTTTTTGCACAATACTCCTATAATGTTGAACATCAAGTATCCCTTAATGATTTTTGCAACGCCAAACAAAATAATGGTGAAACTTTCACTAGTTTCCTATAAAGGTGGAGACACTTTGCAAATCATATGTCTTGGAAGATAACTGAACAACAAAAGATTGACATCTTCACTCAAAATTTTCTGCCTAACATGGATTTTTATATGAAAATGATTGCCCCTGATACCTTATATATGGTTATTAACAAGGGAAAGACCATTAAGGATGAGATCTTACAAAAGGGTCTCCTTAATCATTATACTCCTACTTCTAATAATGACAAACCCAAATTCTGGTCTAAGAATAAAGGATTTTTTAACGATGAAGTCACTGATGCCAAGCATGTCCAAAATATTTAAGTTGTCAATAATCAAGGCAATTGAATTAAAAACAACAATAATAACAATCAGAATCAGAATAAAAATAATAATAACTAGCAAAATAATAATCAGTCTCAATAACAACCCTCTCATAAGTAGAATCATAATCAAAACTTCATCTTTCCTTAGAATAACATCGACACTAGTAGTAACAATAATTCTCAATGAACACGATGAATTTATACTCCTTAGGCAGATCCTCTTGATGTCATCTTTTGGCGATTGGTAGAACAAGACTTCATCATATTCTCCAAGACTAGGCCCTTTGATGAAAATCAACCTAAGCCTTCCTGGTATAAATATAAGGAATATTTTTACTACCATCATGTCTGAGGACATGATACCAAAAAGTGTATGAAATTCAAAAATTATGTCCAGGACCTTATTGATTCAGGAAAAATTGAGGTTGAGGGAAAAAATTAGTCATCAAATTCAAAGTTGAAGATTTACAGCACTCCTTTTCCTAATCATAATTAAATCAATGAGGATGATTATAATGTCAATGATGCTTCAACATCAAACAACAACACTGCCCCTTACGACTACTCGACTAATAGCATCATGGGATTTGTGTGGAAATCTGGATGTTAATTATACATGTCAATTCAATTCTCTCCGTAGTCGCATTAAATAATCTGATAACTCTATCAATACACTCACCCTCAAGGGTTCTTACTGCAATGCTACTACTCATCATGCTAGAGTTACTATTCAAGCTACTTCTAACCAAACAAATGCATCTACTGCGCCATCCACTACTAATATACATGCATCACAATATGACCTGATATCTCAATTAAAGAAAACTCCCACAATGATATCCATCCTTGAGCTTCTAGATACATCCCCCATTCATAAATAAATCCTTGAATAAGCTCTTCAAGGGTCATGTGTCCCAGAAAACATAAATTCAACTCAATTTCAAGCTATGATTGGAAACCTTGCAGCTCAACAACACCTTGTTTTTACTGATAAAGATTTTTATGGACCTTATTTACACCATAATAGACCTCTCCACATCAAATCCCTCATTCATCACCATAAAATAAATTGATTCCTTATAGATGGTGGTTCTGGTTTAAATTTGTGCACTTTGAAAATGATCTAAGTCATAGGTCTCTTTGAAGATCTTATTTATGTTTCCAAAAAAATTACAATAAAGGTAAATGATGAACAAGAGAGTGAATCAAAATGCTTGATCATACTCCCTCTTCAAGTTGGACATGCGTTGATTGAGACTACATGTCATGTTTTAGATCTTGATCTACCTTATAATATACTCTTGGGAAGACCTTGGATACATTCTATAAGGGGTGTTCCCTCCATTTCACCAATGCTTAAAATTCCCACATCATGGGAGACAAGTCACCATTCCAAGAGATCAAGAACCATTTCAATATCGCAAGAGATTGGAGGGTCCTCAAACTAATTATTGTCCATTAAATGAATTTTCTAGATTCATTCCTAAGAGCACTTCCAAGTCTGCAACAGAGGATATGTCTAATAAACCCAAGTATTCTAAAGGTAAAGATAAATTTGTTGAGGACCACAACTCTACTTCATATGAAAAAGTCACATTCACTAACAAAGGTCCTAGAGAATATAAGATTGAAAATGATCTTTGCATTGAACAACTCCCTGTCTCTCCATACTCATATGGTAAACCTTCTCAGATTCTCCCTCATAAGGATAAATAAATTAGGGCATACAAAGGGATTGCTTTTGAACATTGGGGATCCCTTGCAGATGAGAATATGAAACATGATATACTATCCTGGATTTACAAAGATGGACAAGATAATCATGTGACTTCCCTGAAGGAAAATATGTTAAGGCACCACATATAGTAGAGAAAATGGGATATCATAGCACAGGATAAGGGGCTAATGAAAATGTAATGAACCCCTTGAATAATTTGGTTATCCTAAATGCAAAGGGTTAGTTTCCATAGAAACTGGAAGGCCCTTTACTAATGAGTATGTTGTGTTCAAATATGAGACTGACTCTGATGAGGAGTTCCAAGAAATTCCCTTTGAATACATTGAAACTGATCTTATCAATACCCACCATGATGATGAAAATGACAATACCTATCATTTCTTAGCCATCACAACCTTAAATCTTTCATCCCCTACCCTTCCACTCAAAAATCCTAAGCTTTTTTATTGGAACTTACAAGATGAACCGTTGTCTCTAGACATTTGTGAGTATGATGAGGCAGTGCTATATCTTTGGCCTTAGAAATCCCTGAGAATATGAGCATCAAATCACACATAATGAGAAAGATTAAATTATTAGCTAAGTCAATTCTCTTAGTCGCAAAAGTGAAAAAGAAAAAGAAACGTCCCTAGGTGAAAGCCTCTCTAAGGCACCTTTTGACGAAGAAAAAGTAAAAATAAAGGACGCATCTCCTAGTGAAAACCTCTCTGAGGTGCTAGAAGAGGGAGAAGTTGAATTTCCTTTTATGATGCTACCTCCAAAAAGATCCTCTATCCTGATTGAAGATACCATTGAGGTTAATCTTGCAACTCAAGATAATCCTAAAATCACATACATTGTAGCATCACTCACTGAACAAGAACAAAAGGATGTGATTAAGTTTCTTGTATGTTCTTGATCCTGATCTTTTTGTGCACAATCTTGTGGTAGATCCTAAAATCAAACTTGTCAAGAAAAAATTGTGTAAGATGCACCCTAAAGTTGCACTACTGGTAAAAGTTGAACTACAAAAAATGTTGAATGCCAATGTTATACAACCTATTGATTATCCTGAATGGGTCTCTAAAATTTTACTAGTAGGTAATCTTGTTGGGGGCATTCACATCTATACAAATTTTTTAGATCTAAACAAAGTGTGTCTGAAGCATGTTTTTCCACTCCCAAACATTGATATTATATTCGATTTGACGGGTAGACATGAGATGTTGTCCCTCATGGATGGTTTCTTCATATATAATTAGATTAGGATTGTTTAATAAGATCAACATAAGATTGCATTTACAACTCCTTGGGGTATGTTCATTTACAAGGTCATGCCCTTTCATCTTAAGAATGTAGAAGCCACATATCAGCGTGCTATGACCACTATATTTCATGATCTTCTTCATGATATTATGGAAGATTATGTAGATGATCTTTTAGCCAAGTCCAAAACAAGAGATTCACACATTGATATCCTAACAAATATTTTTCACAGATTGGAGAAATACAAAGTCAGATTAAATCCTAAGAAGTGTGTGTTTGGTGTTCAGTCAAGAAAATTACTTGGCTACATTGTATCTCGCCGAGGAATTGAGGTAGATCCCAAAAAGGTGAAAGCCATTTTGGAAATACCACCTCCCAAAACATTGAAACAACTTTGGGGATTACAAGGATGACTTCAATCAATCAGGATATTTGTGGCACAACTGGCAGAAAAATTTTATCCTTTCTCTCACCTCTTGAGGAAGGACACTTTAAGTTTGTATGGGATTTCCTATGTCAGGAATCTTTTGATCAGCTGAAACAATATTTAGCCAATCCACCAATGTTGGTCCCACTTGTTCAAGGTCACCCTTTAATATTATACATTTTAGCAACAATAGTAGCACTGGGATCCCTCCAGGCTCAGCTAGATGATAATGGAAAAGAAAGAGCCATCTATTACTTGATCAGAACATTAATTAGCTATGATTTGAACTATATAGAAATGGAGAAAGCATGCTTGGCTATATTTTTATGTGCTCATAAATTATGTCATTACATGCTTAATCATAAGACTCAACTTATTGTTAAGATTGATCCATTAAAATACTTATTATCTAAATCTGCTTTTACCAGTTGTACTGTAAAGTGGGTCATGATTTTGAGCAAATTTGACATTGAGTATGTATATTGTAAAGTCATTAAGGGATAAGTAATAGTAGATTAGTTGGCAGAAGGTCCTACTCCCAGATATCATCCTATAGTTACTAATTTTCCAAATGAATCCATTCTCATTGTTACCCTGAGTCCATCATGTAAACTCTATTTTGACAGTTCTTTTACACACAAAGTCTTGGGGGCAGGAACATTTCTTATAACACCACAAGGGGATCTTTTCCCTAAGTCATACAAGTTCACTTTTCAATGCACAAACAATATTACAGAGTATGAAGTGTTAGTTGTAGGACTGCGCCTTGTAATCCTTTGGAAAATCACTTCTTTATTGGTCTTTGGAGATTCTCAGTTGGTGATCAAACAAGTAAAAAATGAATTCCAGATGAAAGATGAGAAGATCCTTATCATCACATGATTGAAGATCTTAAAAATCAGTTCACATTACTGGAGTTCCAATATATCCCACGTATAAACAATAAAGTTGCAGATGTTATGGCCACTATTGCCTCCTTGGTATCTATTCCTAAGAGTCAGGATTGCTATGAATTTCTTGTCGAGAATCTCATAGTCCCTACCTATGACCAATAAAAATATGAGATGATGTGTACTATTGTAAGTTTGGAATCACCCTGGTATCATTACATCCTTCTACCTTCATGATAAGATCATTCCACTAACTCTCACCCCCAACCAAAGCAAGACCTTCATCTGTCACACTTCTCGCTACACCATCTTAGGAGATACCCTCTATCAAAGGAATTCTGATGGAACCCTCCTCAGATATTTAGACTCAGAAGAGGCAAAGATTGCATTAGAAGATGTGCATCAAGGAATCTATGGGGATCACTCTAGTGGACTCATGTTTGCAAAGAATTTTCTCTGCATGGGATATTATTGGCTTAATATGGAAGAAGAAGCATACCATTTTGTGAAGAGATGTGTACCTTGTCACTAGAATAATGATTTTATACATGCCCCCACCCAAGAACTCCAACCTACCATCACCCCTTGGCCATTCTCCCATTGGGTATTAGACTTAGTTGGCCAGATATTTCCCAATTCCTCCAACGGTCACAAGTATATCATTACTGCTACTAAGTACTTCACTAAATGGGTTGAGGTTTTTCCCCTTACTTATATCACAAGTAAAAAAATATCCAATCTCATGCTCAATTACATTATCTATTGCTATGGCATCCCCCAAGATATCCTCACTGATAATAGAGCCCCATTCAAGAACAGAGATGTTACGGAACTTTGTAATAAATTTTGGATCACGCAACATTGCTCCTCTAGATATTTCTCGCAAGGAAATGGACAGGATGAAGCTACTAATAAGACCATCCTGAGAATCCTTAAGAAGATCATTGATGACTCTGGCCATAATTGGAATCTCCAACTCAACCCCACCTAATGGGCCTACCTCACTTCCATTTGTACCCCCACTGGTGCCACTCCATTCTCCCTTGTTTACGGTACTGAGGCCATTTTCCCCATTGAAATTGAGCTTGCTTCCCTTAGGATCTTTCTCAAAAATATGATGTCTGAAGAATAATACTGACTTGATCACTTGCAAGAGCTGCAACTCTTTGATGAGAGATGCCTTAATGCCCTTAACCACCTCTGTGTGTATCAAAATTTCTTGTGGCTTCATTTCAACAAGAATATCAATCCTCGTGAGTTCAATGTTGGTGACCTTGTCCTTCAGCATAATATGAAGAATCTTTAGAATCATGAAAAGAAAGGAAAGTTTGAACCTAATTAGTTGGGTTTGTTTTTTATCACTCATAAGTATGGTTCTAGAGCTTATCAAATTGCAACACCTGAAGGATTTCTTATTCCTGATTGGGTCAACATTCTTCATCTCAAGTGGTTTTACACATGAGTTCAGCAGCATTGTGTGCAGAAATTTATGATCCTGAAAAAATCTTGAAAAATTAGCAAATGATCCTGAAAAAATCTTAAAAATAAAAAAATGATTCTCAAAAAATCCTTAAAAATATAAAAAGTCCTAAAAAAAATCAAAAATTTTGAAAAAATTGCAATAAACTTCCAATGGTGAAAACTTTGTAAACAAGTTCCTTGGGCAAGAAACATGGTGAAAACCCCTTAAGGGCGCCATGTGTAGCTAACCTAGATCCACCATCTAGCAGGATTTTCCCCTTTCATCCATCTCCCCATATATGTGCAAGAATCATGCCTTTCTTTTCTAATTCTGCTCACTTTTCACACACTCACACGATGCTTCAGTGTTAACATAGTTGGAATAAGGATCCACATGTATAGATGATCCATTTAAAAATGAGCTTTATCACGACCATGATTCTTTTAACAGACATAGTGACCATGTAATGCTTCATCAAATCGATCTCAAGGCCTATTGATCTCATGGGTTTTTATATTCATCATTATTGCCTTAAGACATCATTATTCTTCAATCATCCAATCAATTGGCCCTTCAGGTTGTATCCTAAGTTGGCTAATCAATCATTTATTCTGCATCTCTATCTGTCTCGGGAAAGAATGATGGATCTAATGATCATTTGGTTAGGATGCCTTCTTCTTTATTGTATCCTTTGTGCAAGGTGGCATCTCCCTTGAATGGCCTCGATCTCCTATATATTGGTCTATTTGAGATGATATAAACCTCTACACACATTTTTGTGTGGTATGATATGTTTGTGGTGATTTGATGTATATTTTTGTTGGGTAGATGGTTATGATTATGCATACCTTACTAGGGGAAGAGTCCTTTGCACATTCCCAGAAAGACCACTCATCATGGCTTGGGTGTACTAGGGTTTCCCCATGAGGATTATGGCATTTGTCCCATTATGACTACCTATCTACATCTATATCATTGAGCTCACCTTGTCTATTTTTGATTTTGGTCCATGCAAAGGAATTATGTCATTCACGCTTTCTAGCATGTGATGTATTCTTCCAATGTAATATCAAACTAGGGTGTGCTCTTTGATATTAACACGATGAAAATCCCTTTTAGTTAGTTCTCATATAGTTTAGATTGCATTTTAGTTAGGTTCATTTTGCATTGTGAGGCCTTCTTTTAATCCCCTCGTCCTTGTCTAGCTATGTGTTCCTATGGATCCCTTTGATACACACAAAATAATTTATCTTGCATTTTCATTTAGTCCACATTTGTAGTCACATTAGCATACCATTCCATTTCACATTGCACAATTTTCACACACATATAGGCATTCACACCATTAATCATTAATCGTTTAAGTACATGCATAAATCACTAACATTAAATCATTAATGCATCACATATAATCACATCCCATCCTGCATAAAAACATGTCAGTCTCATAATACATCATAATAAAATCATCATCACATACATTCATAATAGGGTGGCTGCAAGAAGTTGAGTCCCACTATTGGGCAAAAAGTAGAAGTGTTTTCCCTATTTTTCAAATTTTATGTCAATGATGTCAAAATTTGAGGCACTTAGAGATTGAATCTCAAAACAATCCACTAATAAAAAATGTAGTGCTCAGAGTCTAGTTTTCAAATATGTAATTTATTTGAATACCCACATGGTATAAAATATATTTTAGTAGACATATTTAAAAACCCCTTTTTCAAAATGCATGTTTCAGGACCATACCCCACATGTGTACGACCACCCTATTTTGAAGTAAATAAATAAATTTTTCTAAATCCTTCTGGGGAAGGGTACCTAACACATCAAAGATTGGTCAGAATTTTTTTTTTTAATTGAACATGTTTTTTTTAATTAATATTTAATTGACTATAAAGTACATTTTCAAAACCTCTTGTGTACAACCACCATAATTTGATGAAAATTTCATTTTTTTGGAATTTTATTTTATTTTAAAGAAAATTCTATGTAGATTGGGCTCATATAATTCATTTTTTCAAAAACCTAAAATCAAAAAAGTTATTGAAGTTTTAGTGAACCTTACTATTTTAAGTTTAGGTACCAATTTTGATTAATAAATATTGTACAAATAGTAAAATTTATCATATCACTATAAAATTTATATTTTTGAAATCTAGACAGTAAGTGCTCTAATGGGTTTTCATTTCATCAAAAAATTTGATTAGGAAGACCCTCAAAAAATTACGGCAAGATAGAAATCTAGTATTCAAATGCCTTAGCCGTTATTTTGGAAGTCCAAGCATAGGCTTGTTCCCACCAAACCTGTCTGGAACCGAAATCCAATGCCAAGGGTAGTCTTGTAAATTCAAATTTTAAAAAATGGGCACACGTTTAAAAACATGTACATGTTTCTCAAATATAATAAATCGACATGTAAAAATAAGTTTCTTAAATATAATTCAAAAAAAAAAAAAATGGGCACCTGTTTTGAAAAACAACAGGTACCTATTTTGAAAACGGGCACTCATTTTTTGAATTTTGGATCGAGTGTCTGAGCCTAAAATAGGTGTCCATTTTTTTTCAAAATGGGTGCCTGTTTCTAGCGACAGTTTTCAAGTCCACAAGACTTCCGCCGAATTGGTACCCAACTTCTTGCACTTACCCAATATAAACATTTGCATTAAAACATAATCACACACATCACATGGTACATCATATAGGCATCATCAAGATATATATTGTATCATCATATAAAATGCATAAAGTGTTATATGTATAGTATCACCATCAACATATACAAAGTACATCAATTTCATCTAATAAATACATCACAAACATATACATCTAGAATGCATGTGCATCTAAGTGCCAATGTACATCTCATCTCATGTCAAAAACTATAAACAAATTGTATCAATGTGTACCCAGGGGTGGACCCTCATGTAGCTAGGCCCCCTACCCCTCTAGCATTGTCCTCCCCTCTATCCCATGGTGACCTCATTCCCACTGATTCCTAAGACCCCCCCCACACTCTGCTTGTCTCTCGTGACTGTGTATCTACGAAGGATGGAACTCTCTGATCCTGTGGTACTACCTGGTAGTATAAGTCCTTATAGTACTGATCCTCTCTGCCTTCTCACCCTACCTCTCTCTATGAAGCTAATGCATCTTGTAATAGTTGTATGCTATCTGGAGTCGTAAGAGCCTAGCGTGCAGCCTCTCTCTCCCCCCTATACCTGTCTGCAGTCCTCCGCCAGTGATCCTTGTCTACTGTCAAATCTTGTACATGATGTCTCAACTTATCTGTCTCTTGCTGAGCTATCGCCCCCATGTGAGTCTCAAATATGGTGAAATCTTTTGAGTCCACTTTCCCCTATAGTATGTCTAGGGATCTCTATGCACTGTCTTCTCTGTCTCTCTTTGTTGCTCCTAATCCTTGTAACCGTGCAATCTCATCCTAAAGGATGGCCACCTGATCATCCCCTAGTCCCATGTCCTAATCCTCCTACATCCAATCATCTGGAGGTAATCCATGCACTGGCTCCTCCCTCTCTCCTATTGCCCTCTTCAGTATCCCTAGCCCTACTCCTCTCAGTACCTATGGTAGGTCTCCTCTGACTGGCCTCTGAACTAGTCCTCTCCTCAGCTCTGCAGACTAGAATAATCTAATATTCTTAACCCTGACATTCATGCTCCTTTTTCCTCCCCACCATCACTGTCATCATTCCCCTCCTCATCCTCATCACCCTCATCCTATGACTCTGACCCATCCTCTGACTCCTCTCCCTCTCCTGGCTTGGTCAATCTCACTGTCATATTCCTATCCCACCATTGTGCATACTCCATAGTCATACCTACATCTGCTATTTGTACCTGTACCTATGCCACTATCCATGGTACTAGCTACATCCCTCTCCATCTTGCTCTGGCAAGCTATAAATCTACCCCTATCCCCCATAATGATCCTACCTCTCTGGAAACAAGGGGATGTAGATATCTATTTGGTACTATGTCATGTATGATCCTAAACTATCTATAGACTTGGGATGACACATACTGAGATATCTAAAAAAAATTCATGCCTATCAACCAGCAATCTGTCTGCACATAGCCAAGATACTCTGCATCTAGACTCCTGTCCTCTGCTCCTTGTTACTCATCCCAATACCCCCATGCCTTGCAACCTATATATGATATCCACTCAAACCATATCGTATCATCAAGTCATCTTTGTCACAGTTCCACTGATCCCACATCCCCATAGGTCAATGGTGATCTGTACTAACATGCATATGGATCATACCGTTGCAGCTCCCCTCCTCCTTGCAGTGGTCTGACAACTGTGATGTGCTCCCATGCCTAGAGAAGAAACAATGTCATACCCGGTCCTACAATCCTCTAAGTTTGATAGGCACACATGTGCAGATCGCAGTATACCTGTGCCAGAATCATGTTCCCCCAATAGTACACTATGCCCTCCTACTCCTCCATCATACGGTTCAGCACTCTCACCCATTCAATCAAGAAACCATGTCCTGAGTTATCTGGCATCACTCTCCCTCCTATCAGTCTGTCCAAGTACAACGCTATCTTGGGTAGTCCTTCCTGTAGTCCCCCTCGCCATGTCAGTCACTATTGATATATTGGTAACTGATCCACCTATCTCATGAAGCTCATCTCCAAATAGACCTCTTCCCCCTCCAACCAGTACTCTGGGATATGTCCCCTGATCAGAACCCGTAGTATCGTCTAGATGTCCAATAGTGTCATTGTTGCCTCCCCGTTGGCAGATGGAAGCTCAATGTATCTGAGTGCCATCTCTCAATCACTGCACTCAGGATCGCATTATGTGCTCTTAGTCATGGCCACTCATGGACATGGTGTAGTCCATAGTGTGACGTGTCCCCACTCCATTTTTGCCAACCTCTCTCTCTCAGCTCCATCGTGTTGAGCCATCACTCCTTTGACCTAATCAAATGGTCAGGCTCTTGCAACCAATAAAACTTTTCAGCCTTTGATCTCACATGTCAAATCTTGCCTCTTAAGCCTAGTTTTTCAATTTTTCATGTCCATCTAGGGCATGTTGCCTCTTTTCTTAACCTTGAGGGAATTTTATTTTCCCCTTATCAAGTTAGTGGCATCCACCTGTCGACGGTTTTCCTCCTACCCCCCCTTGTCCGCTTGTCCTTGTGTAGGGTAGGGCCCCTCCTTTTTGGGATGCCCCTATCCTTGATCCTACCAATGGGGGTGACTGCATACACTCCCCGTGGAGTGGGGCCACTTGTCTGTGGACAAGCAGTTTCTTCTGCTCCCAGAAAGGCAGGGCCACCCGTCCCCGACGGAGAGGGGCCGCGTATGTCTGCCCTTTGGGAGGCAGATTCATCCGTCTATAGATGGGTAGATGTGTCAACTCCGCATAGGGTGAAGCCACACATCTGGGGACGGGCGTCTCAATTTTTCCCCCTAATTTACTAACTTTAAAATGCATTAAAAATTTTAAAAACTAATTTATAAATTAAAAGATAAAGGTGGGTTTTTGAACTCACTGACTCACCCATTCCTGTTGGATGTATGTAGGCTTGAAATCGCTCCCCCAGTTGTTGCCTATCCCTCAGGTTTGTCATTTCTCTTCTTCCTTTTGGTGCAAATGACCTTCATGGTCCCCTTTTGCCCTTTTATAAAAGGTTCTTTTTATAGGTTCCTTTTATTTCTTTTTCCCTTCTTTCTCTCTTTCGAGTAAATTGTCTAGGTTGCCCCTTTTTTGGCCAATTTTCTCAAGGGGGCACATAATCTTCTCTCATTTTCTTTTCTTTGATGCAATGTCAAATTTTCACACCGCATCAAAGAGGGGCAGAATGTAGACACCTAAAATTTTCCTTAATTAAATAAATATTTTATTTATTTAATTTTAACATCTTCTATTAATTGAATAAATATTTTTATTTATTTGATTTATTCATTCAAGTATTTTCATCTATTATTTAATAAATATTTTTTATTTATTTAAAAAATTCACTATCCTTTTCTCTCCAAGATTAAATAAATTTATATTTATTTAATTAAAATCTTTTTCTATTTAAAGATAGTCTAACAATGGCGCTCCCATCTGCTCTCGACGCTAGGGTTTCTCATTCGAGATGGATGCCTACAACCAGTAGAAATGGTGGCGGTAGCTCTCTTTTGTGCAGTCATGGCAGACAGGGAAAACCCTCGGTTGTGTTGGAGGGTGGTTTGGTCACTGCGTCTCATGCCCAACTTGTTTTTGGTCCTATGCAGATCAATGGAGGACTTGAACTCAAGGATGGCCTCCTTGGAGAAAGAATGTGGCATGGAAATTTTAGGGGCTTTCAAAAGGGTGAACCCTCATTATCCAGGATGGAGGGGTCACTTTTTTTAAGGAAATGGTGGAAAAACCATTAATGGTGGGTTTAATAAACAATCAATTCCTTTGGGTGCTAAGGCTCCAAAGAATGGGAAACCTATCCAAAAAGGTGGCTAGCAGTTTGGGATTAGCCGTGAGGACAGAAAGGGAATATTAGGGTTTATGGTGAATGGTCTCTCATCATAGGGACACCCATGGGTCCTCTGGGTCAAGAAAAGATAAAGCAATGAAGGAGGTTGTGGGTGTATCTGGTGGGTTGATAGCCCGTATGGAAGAGGCTGAAACAGTAGATTTGGCCTATGAGATAGAAAAGGAAGTAGATAACAATGTCACTGTCTTCTTAGAGCTAGGTTTGGTGGGAAGATTTTAGTGCATGTGTCCAAGCTTAGGTGAGCTCCATAAATGGATATCAGAGTATTGGGAGCCATTGATGAAGGGTTATGTTCAACTATACCCATGTGCGAGGGGTTTCTTTATTGTTGTTTTTGAAAATGCCCAGGATAGGAGGAGGATTTTGCATCAAGGTCTCTGGTGTTGGGAGAAGAAGCATCCCTTAATGCTAAAACCTTGGCACCCAACCTTTTTCCTTGCACTAGAAACTTTCGACAAGGTACCACTCTGGGTAAGAATTCTAAATTTTCCATTACATTTTTTTTTTGAATCATGTTTGGAAGCTATTGGTGATTCTCTAGGTAATTATTTAATGGTTGATGAAGAATCGTCCAACCTCCTACATTCAAAATATGCACAAATTTTAGTGGACATGAATATTGTTGATGGGCTCCCTGCAGAAATTACTATTAAAACCTCAAAAGGAATTTGGGCACAACCTTTGGGTTATTAGGGGGTACCCTTTTGTTGTAGAATATGTTTTCATATTGGGAATTTAGCTACCAAATGTGCCAAGCAGAGGCAAGATAAGTTGGCTACATGGTGGAAGGATGTTTCCCACCACCATTATACGGTGGAAAAAAGGGTGAACAAAATAAGAGTTTTTCTCAGGCGGTTTGTGGGGCATAACCTCCATAATCAGATGCAGTTTTGAATCTAATTGCAAAAGACAATATGCCTCCTCAATCAAATGTAGGTGAAAACAAGAATATTATTTCTACACCTGATGCTCAGGAAAAAAAAAGACCGATGGAATGTCAGGATAAGGAGGATGTTTCTCATTAGAAGGATGAGTATGTGAATGATGGAAAGACTATGGAATCTAACCCGATTGACTGGCAGGATGAGGCAGCCAAAGTGGAGGATGGTTGAGTGACTGTGAAGGGAAAAAAAGTAAACAAAACACAATCATCATTTGATATGACCCTTCGATCACATAGGTGTAAGACCAAAAAAATGAAGAAAATGCATAGCTAAGTAACCACAAAACATTAAACAATATGCAAACCTATCTAATCTAACATTAGAGCCATTGAAACAGGAATTCAAAAACATATGCAAGAAACACATAAAAAAACCCCTTCAAATGATGCTCAAATGCTCTCCTTTCTTCTCCATAGATTAGATTATTGTTGCTCTTTGTCAATGACAAAAATGCACTAGTGTTGAAAAGCCAAATTGAGGTCAATGATACTAGGAGATAGTGGTTCAAACTTGAATAAGACAATTGAATCATAATTTATAGAAATGAGAGACAATTTGAAGAATTGGAAAGGAATGCACAAATTAGTATGCATAAATCAATGCATAATTGTGGAAAAGGGAAGAACCAAATTAATAGGAAAATTGAAGCATAATTAGGGAAAAATGGATAGGGAAAGGTGGAAGAAATCATGAAGCACATTAATAGGGAGATGAAGGATAATTAGAGGAGATGAAAAATTAGGTATAATTAGGAGGAATTAATTCAATTAAGAATTCAATATTCCTCATAAAGGCAATAATTAGCATTTATGAAGACTTGGGATAAAGAATGAATAAATATGATTTATTCATAAAGAATAGGGACAAATCTTAGGTTATTCATCCCAAGAGGATAAATTAGTGGATTATTGATCCAATTGAAGGCATTAATGTACAATTGATTTGATTTTGATAATATTGATAGGATTATGATAACTCTGAGGCATTGATGAACTTTGACAATGCGCTCAAATAATGATGTTTGAAACTAATCGAATAGCATCAATAAACTTTGATGATGCGATAGGATTGAAATAGGAATAGGGAAACATCGATGAACTTGGAAAATGTTCCTAAGATAATGACGATCTGCAATAGCATTGATTAACTTGGACAATACTATTGGAATTGATGATAGGTTGATAACGATAACATCGATGAACTTGGACAATGTTATCAAAATAGGCAATAAAAGGATAAAAAGCATTGATGAACTTGGATGATACTCCTAGAATGCTGAAAAGATTGACTAGATTTAGAAAAGGGTTTGATCGATTTGAAAATTGATTTAATTAAGCATCGATGATCTTGGACAATACCCCATAATAGTTGGAATGAGTCCAAAACAATTCTGAAATGATTAGGAAGAGAATAGAATAGATTTGAATTAATTTAGGATGATTTGATATGGTTTAGGATTCAATAGGATCGAAGAGGATTGAATAGTATCAATTTAGGGTTGATCGGAATCAATTAGGAAAATGACCAATTTGACGAAGAGAATAGAAATATTAGCAAATAATTGAACAATTTGCAATATTCAATTATTGATGAAAGACACAATGTTGTCATATAATAAAGATCATATGTGCAACATAGGGGAATAATTAGATCGCAAAACAATATTTTAGTTGTAATGCCAAAAATGTTAAAACACGTAGACTAGCAGGCTCGAACCATTTTTGGGTACATTTTTCCCCTCTTTGATACAATGAGATTGTGAGCGTTGTGTCAAAGAATTTTGAAGAAAATTTCATGTAAAACATTCTGCAATGATAATGGGATGCATAGGTGCCCCCTTAAGAAATTGACTGAAAAATACAAGTGATGGGTCAATTTGTCGACAATGACAAGACGGATCCACAACAACGAATGGATAAAAAATCAGAGGTCAAATGCAAAATTTATGAGGCTCAAAGTGCAAAATCAATGCAACCAACACAAAAGGAAAATGTTGCACATCCATCTAGGCAACCAATAGTCTATAAAAAGGCTTGGAGAGGGATTTGGAGGTCATTTTCACTCTCACATTTGGAGGAATTTGAGCTCTGGAGAAAGGAGAATGGATCGAGTGCCAGTGAAAAACCAGCACAGGGAACAAGTGCACAGCTACTAATGGTCGGTTGACATGGGACCATAGGTGAGTACATATGAGCCTCTCAGTCACTTCTAGGGTTTGCACTCATTTCTAGGCAGTTAGGGCTTGAAAATGGGGTCAAATGGAAAGGTTGACTACCCACATGTGCCAACTATGTAGCTCATGTGCCCAACTACATAGAAACTGCACTTGGCATGACCAAGTGCACAGCACATGTTCCCAAGTGCGCTGCCTACCCAATTGGTTAGGAAAACTACGCAGTTGGTCAAGGAAAACTACAAATGGGTAAAATAGGGTCTTGGGGGGTCCTAAACCTTCCTAAATAGGTCAAAACCATATGACAAGGTCAAATTAGGTCAAATTAGGTCAAAGTTGGTCAAACAAGTCCTGGGTTGGTCAACAAGTAATAGAAAGTACAGAAAGTTTACCAAAGTTACATGATAATCGCAGGAGGAACTTGCATTACTGCAGACACAAGAGAGCAAACTGGCGTGCCTAGACATCCTTCATAGGATGAATGAGCATGAGAGGTTAATCCTATCCTTGTTAGGGCTCTACTATATCACATACATGCCTGAGATTAGGGAAAATCATGGATTGATTACGGCACTTGCAGAGCAATGGCACTCGGAGACGAGTTTGTTTCACCTACTGATAGGTAAGGTGACTGTGACATTGGAAGACATGTGGCGCATCCTCGGGATTCCTATACATGGTGAGTTGGTAGAGTATGACCCTACTATAGAGAGGTCGACACTTCATTAATTATTTGATAGCAATGATGAGGACCTAGACATCCGCGATTATGAGATTAGGTGGGAGACTGTGGTGAGACAGCATGAAAGACTAATTGCAATAATATGTTGCATGATCTGAGCATTACTAGTACTAGAAAAACTAGGCCATGGCTTCCCTATTGGCTAGGGGGAGTCCTAGAGCACATGATTATGGATGGGATAGTGTTTTCATGGGGTCCTTGTATGTTAGTGATGACCTACTACCAGCTCCATTAGGTAGCTTACAAAGGAGGACTATCAATCAGTAGCGAGATCATGTTACTACAGGTGTGGTATTATGAGAACATAGATATCTTTTGGCCCATTATAGAGAGGATCATACTACCAGACATGTCATATGTGTACTACTATCGAGGAGTGCTCACACAGGGGCCACTAGGTTACGTACTACACTTTGGACATAAGATAGACATACTCAGAGATTTCACGTGGCAACCATACAGAGATTGCCCCAGATGGGATGATGGCAGGGATAATTTACCCTATTGCAGGCATGAGAGATACTTCATTGGGAGGACTATGATAGGTCATGTAGTGATCAAGATGCATCTACTAGAGAGAGTACACAGGAAGTTTGAAGAGAGACGGGGAGTACCAACAAGCACAAAACTGTTTGCCCGATCGAGGGGTGAGGTCAGGGAATGGGGTGCAGTACTCTAGAATCAGGTAGCATATGTAGAGTTTGAGAAGCTATAGTCTAGACAGTGGGGATCAGGTGGAGACATCATAGATGCAGGGATGATATTTGAGTATTAGCTAGGATTGAATAGTATCAATTTAGGGTTGATCGGAATTGATTAGGAAAATGACCAATTTGATGAAGAGAACAAAAATATTAGCAAATAATTGAACAATTTGCAATATTCAATTATTGATGAAAGACACAATGTTTTCATATAATAAAGATCATATGTGCAACATAGAGGAATAATTAGATCGCAAAACAATATTTCAATTGTAATGCCAAAAATGTTAAAACATGTAGACTAGCAGGCTCGAACCATTTTTGGGTGTCTACATTTTGCCCCTCTTTGATACAATGCGATTATGAGTGTTGTGTCAAATAATTTTGAATAAAATTTCATTTAAAATATGCCCCAATGATAATGGGATACATAGGTGCCCCCTCGAGAAACTGACCAAAAAATGCAAGTGATGGGTCAATTTGTCGACAATGACGAGATGGATCCACAACAATAAATGGATCAAAAATCAGAGGTCAAACGCAAAAGTTTTGAGGCTCTGAGTGAAAAATCATCGCAACCAACACAAAAGGAAAAGGTTACACATCCATCTAGGCAACCAAGAGGCTATAAAAAGGCTTGGAGAGGGATTTAGAGGTCATTTTCACTCTCACATTTGGAGGAATTTGAGCTCTGGAGAAAGGAGAATGGATCTAGTGCTAGTGCAGAACCAGCATGGGGAATGAGTGTGCAACTACCAATGGCCAACCGATGCAAGACCAGAGGTGAGTACATCTGAGCCTCTCAATCACTTCTAGGGTTTGCACTCATTTCTAGGCAGTTAGGGCTTGAAAATAGGGTCAAAACAGGGTCAAAGGGAAAGGTTGACTACCCACACATGCCAACTACGTAGCTCATGTGCCCAAATGCGCATCAACCGCACTTGGTATGACAAAGTTCACAACACACGTACCCAAATGTCCTGCCTGCCCAGATGGTTAGGCAAACTATGCAGTTGGTCAAGGAAAACTACAAATGGGTAAAATAGCGTCCCGGGGTGTCCTAAACTTTCCCAAACCTTCCTAAATAGGTGAAAACCCTAGGTCAAGGTCAAATTAGGTCAAAGTTGGTCAAACAGGTCCTGGGTTGGTCAACAAGTAATAGAAAGTATAGAAATTTGACCAAATTTGAATGATAATCATAGGAGGAGCTTTCATTGTCGTAGACACAGGAGAGCAAACTAACGTGCCTGGACATCCGTCATAGGCTGAACAAGCATGAGAGGTAGATCCTAGCCTTGTTAGGGCTCTACTATATCACATACATGCCTAAGATTAGGGAAAATCATGGATTGATTACAACACTTGCGGAGTGATGGCACTCGGAGATGAGTTCATTCCACCTACCAACAGGCAAGGTGACTGTGACATTGGAAGACGTGTGGCGAATCCTCAAGATTCCTAGACACACTGAGTTGGTAGAGTATGACCCCACTACAAGGATTTCACCACTTCATTGGTTTTTTGATAGCAATGATGAGGACCTAGACATCTGAGATTATGAGATCAGGTGGGAGACTATGGCAGACAACACGACAGACTGATCATAGTGATACGTTGCGTGATCCGAGCATTACTAGTACCAGACAAATGAGGGCATGGATTCCCTATTGGTTGGGGGAGATTCCTAGAGAACATGATTATGGATGGGAAAGTGTTTGCATGGGGTCCGTGTATGTTGGTGATGACCTACTACCAGCTCCATCAGGTAGCTTACAAAGGAGGACTATCAATTAGTAGCGAGATCATGTTACTACAGGTGTGGGCTTATGAGCACATAGCTATCTTTTAGCCCATTGCAGAGAGGATCATACTACTAGACATTCCATATGTGTACTTCTATCAAGGAGTGCTCATACAGGGGCCACAAGGTTACGCACTACACTTCAGACATGAGATAGACATACTCAAATATTTCACGTAGCAACCATACAGAGATTGCCACGAATGGGATGATGACAGGGGGCATTTACCCTATTGCAGGAATGAAATATACTTCATTGGGAGGACTATCATATGTCACATAGTAATCAAGATGCAAATGCTAGAGAGAGTGTGCAGGAAGTTCTAAGAGAGACAAGGAGTATCGACAAGCACATCACTATTTGCACGATCGAGGGGTGAGGTCAGGGCATGGGGTGCAATACTCCGGACTTAGGTAGCATATGTAGAGTTTGATTAGTTGCAGCCTCGATAGTGGGGAGAAGGTGCAGACATAATAGATGCAGGGATGACACTTGAGTATGACATATGGTTTTCTCAGCATAGGCCTATTCCTCTGACAAATCTAGCAGTACCAATACCGAGATTGTGGATGGCTAGGGATGAGAGCACGGAGGAGGAGGAGGATGAGGAGGAGGAGGATGAGAAGGATGAGGAGGATGAGGAGAGAGGAAATGTTGGGGATAGTGTTGATATTGATCTTGGCATGATTCCTATGTAGATGGATGAGGACAAAGAGGATCTGCTACAGGATGATGACATACAAGTGCCTTATGATAGGTTTGAGGATGATAGGCTGCAAAGACAATGCATTGCAAATCTGACTAGCTAGATAGACTAACTGACCCTCAAGAGAGATACATATAGAGCCTCATGGGATGTAGAGTGAGTAGCATTCTCAGCCAGATTGGACAGATTGATGGCAAAGAGATACACATAGAGTAGCATTCTCAGTCAGATTGAAAAGATTGATAGTAGAAAGGAATACTTTGATTTCCTCTTGAGATACAGCTATGTCCAGAGCACATAGGGCTGAGGAGTCATGATAGTTAATCAGTGCCATCACAGATGTAGATGTATGTGATATTTCAGGGATGCTAGGAGATGCTCAAGAGGAGAAGAGATACTGGCAAGATATGTATGAGAGGGATGTGCCACAAGATCAGTGGGCTCTAAGATACAAGGCATCTTCTAGAAGATCACACTCCAAGAAGACACAAAGAAGCGGGGGAGTGCTAGCACTGAGGGGGGCACCTAGATCCGGACAAATAGGGCATTAGGAAAGAGGAGCCTCATCTTCTAGATAGGATAGGGATCAGGAGGACCGAGAGAGAAAAGGCTGATAGGAGTTTCTATTGACGGGCCTTTATGACCAGGTCTGCCAACATATGTAAGTTGTCACTGAGTACTAGGGTACCAGCAAACTTTGCCTGTAAAGGTTGTCCAGAGAAATAAGATTCTCTGGGCCTTCAAGAAAATGAGATTTGGGTCTCAACAGTGAGGGGGCTTAGTTGGGAATGTGACTATTTTGTTCAGGGGGATAGCTAGTTATATCAACTCGTCTACTCCGGGGATTTTGGTAAGTGAGGCTTCCTACAAGAATCATTAACTTTATCGAATAAACTTCAAAATATACATCAGGGTTAGAAGTGTTTCATCTACTTATAGTTTATGCTAAATATCCAAAACATCAACTGTGCTCTAACAAGCTACACTAAATATTGAATAAACATAGAACCAGCAGTTCATACTTATCCAATAGCGAAGGAAAAGGAGTTTGTTAAACTACTTAAACATTAGAGAAAGGGACATAAGGAACATACAGCACAAAAAGAGCGTTAATCCAGAGATCAAAATGCTAACAACGTCATTGAGAGAATCCTTCCTTCTTCATTAACATGTTTCTAGCCGGCACAGGTGCGTACAATAATGGTGGCTCCATGAGAGAATCTAACAACTAAATGCTTCTAAAAATAAGGAGCATTGAGTTCCACAACTAAGAACTGAGAAAAACTGAAATGCTATTAGCTATGGACTACAAAATCATCAATTTTGCCAACCCTTGGAATGAGGTTGGACTTATTATTTATACACAAGTTTTCCCTATTCTTAACCTAACTTACTTTACAACTTAAAAAGTATAATACAGTTTTTGGTGGCTGGTACTACCTATGCCATGCTACAAATACCTTGAGATAGAAAAGGTCTGACATGTCAGAAGAATAAGACAAGAAAGGAGGAGTGGACAAATAAACCTTGAGAAGAGAGACAAAGGGAAAAAAGAAGAAATCTAATCTCTTGGGGATCGAGGCTACATGCCTCAGTAATGAAAAAGTGGCTCCCTGTCTCCGATGCACCAAGTGTTATTTTGAAGTGGCACCTTGGGGAGACCACCTATCAGAACCTTCTTGTCGAGCTGACATGCCTTGCTGGAGTCACCCACCCTCTGACATCCTTATTAGCTACTTTTAAAGTGACCAATTAGCTTTGGGAATTGGGACACGGGTCACTTTAAAGAATTCAAAAATATTGGATCCAGGACTCCGGGATCTCAACGCTTGCGCCCCAAAAGAATAAAATATACAACCGATACATGATTGATGGAGTTCTCTAGACTCCAGAGAACCTTATTGTTCCTTACTATTTTTGAATGTCTCCAACACCTGGCTTATGCCTTCTTCATCTATGTCTTTAATATTGTCCCATCGACTGCGAACAGCCTCCAATTTTTTCTCAATATCTCCGGCCCCATTCTGGAACTCATCCACCATCTTTACGGCATCATGTGCCCAGATCATCATCTTGGATAATCTTGATAACCTGACCTAGTCAAAATATCTGGCAACCAAATACAGGGATTCCATCCGGTCATCAAATTTACTGAGGATGTAGTCCTCTGGGGTGCATGTCTCGATGGTGAAGGGATCGACTTGTGATACTCCAACCACAAATATCTGAAATAGGCCCAAGGGATATTGGGTCGCGATCACATTTTCTTTCAAGGCCTTAACCAGTTCCTTGCATACCTCAATTTTGAGGCCAAGTCTGGAGTACTGGGCCAGGAGGGAATCATATGATTCATCTCCCAAAATTTCCACCTCTGTGGTGACTTCTTTCCCGATGTTACGAATTTCTTCTAACCTGGCCTTCCACTTTTCATACTTCTCTAAATCTTTCTCCCATACAAGAGCGGATTCATTTTCTTGGCTGATAAGGATGTCAATCCAATAAAGATCTGGGAGGGATGCTGCTAGAAATTGTCTTATGGAAGCTACCTACTTAGTGGCCCACCCATCTATAACCTATGCCTTCTTCTTCATGGCTCGGAGAGAATCCACATTGTCTTGCGCAAGTGGCAATCCAGAGGAAGAGGTTTCCAGGTGGATCTCGGCCAAAGGCTATGTAAGTTCTGCCAGAAGTGTGAGGAGATTGGCATTAGTCTCTCTTTCCTCCTTCAACTTCTAGTCCTATTTGACATATCAAGCCTCTACTGCTTTTGTGGCCTCCCTTAGCAGGTCCAGTTCACCCTGCTTGTCTCTTCTCCCGAGTGCCACCTCTGTGATGTTGTAATCCTTGAGCCTTACAGTCGTTGTGTCTACATCTAGAGGAGGTGTTGCAATAATTGCAACTGTGTTTCCCATTGGACCAGTCTAGAGGGTATGAACTATCCGTGCCTTCTTAGCCTTTTGAGCCTCTGCATTCTAGGCCATCATTTTGGCTAGGGAGAGTGGAACGCCTGATGTAACCACCAGGGCTTTTATTTACCTTGATTCTACCAGTCATTGGGGTGGCTAGGATGGATCTTCTATTAAGAACTGGGCATCTGGACCCTTTTCAGAATCAAGCGGTGCATTCCCAGGGTGTATAGTGTCATATGGCTCTTTTCCTTTATCCTATTCCAATTCCCGCTCTTCAGAGGCCTCTATATTTTCTACCATGTTGGCATCCTCTGTTGTGATATCTGGAACTTCTTCTCCAGCATCAATATTTCTTGTATCTTTGGGGACTTCCTCGTCCCTCCTGGCATCAGTTGATCTGACATTTACATTCTTTGGGACTCCCCAGTCATCCTGTTGCTACTGTTCTTTGGCTTCATTGGCCTCATCTACTGGAACATTTTCTTCCATTGGAACATCTTCTGGAGGTGGGTGGGGTCTCTGGCCAAAGTTTAACAATGCGGTCACCATTACTACCTCACCAAATGTGCTCTAGGGAACTTGATCACCCAAAGTAACCAAAGGCGTTTGGAGCATGATGAATGGGGGTACAGTTGATCCGATAGGTCCAGTTTCCCCAGCCATCGGCTTCTCATCTATGGGTTTCCTTCATGTATCTTCGGTCTCTTGGACCGGTGTCCTCTCTTTCTCAGGCTCCTTTTGTGTTTCATCCCAGACCTCCTGTTTTGATGCAACTTCTTCTTCTGGGACTTCCTTTTCTACGGGGATCTCCTCTTTATCTTGAGCGGCAATTTCTTCAACCGCGTGACCAATATCCTCATGCAAATTCATGAATTCATCTGCCCCAAACACATCATCAAAATCATCATGTGGGGGAGGGCTGTCAGGAATCTCCTCAAGTTTAGGGGAATCCAAACTGACATCAACTGGAGACACATCAAGCATACCGGGGCTAGCGTTTGTGCTTGGGGTGGGGGTCACCTTTTTCTTCTTCTTTCTCGGTAGTGGGACCCCAGTTTCCAAAATACTGGTAGACTCTACCTCGGTGAAAGTTGATCTACTCATCATCGCAGCCAATGACAGGGCTCCCACCAGGCGAGCAGATGCCATTGGAGTTATGAGGAGACCGAAGGATATCTGTATTCTTATTTGCTGACTGGCCAGCCTCGCCAACTCCATTTGTTGTTGTAGTTGTACCATTAAAGGGGTTTGGCCATGGGGAGGTACTTTAGCCTGGGTACCCTCTCTTTATTTCCCCTTGCTTGTGCTAGGTTTGGCAGTGGCAGAAGATGAAGTGACCTTTTGGACAATTAGTCCCTTCTGGGTGCTTTTGGGACACACTCAGAAAAAATACTTGTGACTGGCCTCCAAAATTGGGTGGCATACTCCCTCAATTGTCAATTATTTTGGGGTGGCCCAATCCATCGGAGGGAGATCCAACTTATCTAACCCTTTTCCTTTGTAGGTTGGGTCCTCTAGCATCCCATCATCTAAAAAACCCTTTGAAAAAGTCCAAAGGTCGAGCCCCTTCATGAGTCCCTTGGACATCCATGAATGTTGACGGGCGCAGAGATCAAAACTATCCGGGCAGTCTGCCCAAAAATATTCAATATCTTCTTCGTGCGGTAGGGATGCCCGGGGAAGTGTTGTGGAAATATTTCCTAGAAGATCATAGTTCTTTCTGGTGTGGTGGAATTCCACTAGTCCCAGGCTCTTCAATTCATTATCTGCCTCTCTTTCCGTGGTAAGGCTGGATGTATAATTCCTGCACGGAAATGGGAATGGGACGTTGATGACCTTCTTCAATGTGAAGAAGGTGTGCAGGTCCATCATCTGCCAGTAGAACTCCAAAAGAATATTTTTTTCCCCTCAATACCGGGGAAGAAGATAGGGCTTCCCAGAGAAGCCGGTCACCCGAATGTAGGTGTGGTGTTGGAACTGAATGAAATAGTGGTTGTAGGTGCTGACCAAGTTCATCGCCTCCTGCGATAATTGGTACTCGGAATCCCAGGTAAGTGTTTGGATATTATGGTAAATGAAAGCATCATTTACCCGGTAGTAATTCAGGAAACTAAGTTCCCATTGTACTTGGGGATAATGATCCCATGGGGTCAACTTGCTTGGCCCGTTTCCAAGTTCACCAACTATTCCCAAACCTAGAAAATCTAGTCTTTGTTGGGCTAGTGCCCATAGCACATAAGATGTCATGTAGAACTTGGAACTCTGGATGATTCCCTTCAGCTGTGTGTCCACATGGTTGGCCATAATCACCACCCAATTGAAGGTCTGGCTGCGAGTGGTGATGCAGTAAAGAAATTAGTACATCCACACTGAGAAATTCCAGGCATGGGGCAATCTGAAGATCCTACATAAGAATATAATGCCCACCTGAATGGGCTCTTTGAAATCCCCATGGGAAATTTCTATCTTCATCCTTTTATGGTCCCTCTTCGGGGACTTCAGCCACTGACTATTGAGATATTGTCAGGAGACAAGCTCAGCTTCCTCAAACTCCTTCAACAATTTGGATCGGTTGATGATGGTGGACCCCTTGAATGGAGGAATCACCAGCCCTAAGGAAAAATTCATTGCGTCCAGAGTGAAAATTGTTTCTAGATATTGTAATCGATAGGGATCAATAAGCAGAACTGTTTGAGTAGGTGCATTGTACAGTACTGCCAATTGTCATATTAATTTTGGTGATTGCACCAAACAAGGAAAGTTTGCAGCTTTTATAATGCTAGAGGCAGCCAAATGAGTAGCCATACTATCTTCGCCATCCTTCAACCTATAGATGGCCTAGATCAAGCCTTGCATTTCAGCTCAAAGTCTAGGCTCTGTGTCTGTTATTTCTTGGACCTTGGAATCCACCTTGGATCCTATGAGGATGCCCTCCTTTGGGTACTTGGAGGTGAGTGGCAGCTTTGCTAGCATCTTTTCAGCCTTGGTTTTTGTAGCTTCCTGAGTGGAGGTCATAGGTAGCTCCGAGCTATAAGGGGGAGTGATCACCTCAGACATCTCAATCACACAATCAACAACCTGCAAAACCGAAGAACTGTTAATATATGGTATAATAATAATTTAGCGGAGTCCAGCGAAATCATCACTATGTCGCACCTGTCCAAAAAGTGGTTAGCATATATCAAAATCTTAGAATATTTAAGATAAACACAATCCAAATTTTGATACATACCTGGGGACTCTAGGGCATTTGAATCGATTGACAAAGATGGAATGAGGACCTAGGGACCTTAACACCCAGAGTAACTAAAGACCTAGTCATTACCATATCGACGTGACCAGTAGGAAACTGTACTTGGCTGACATAGGTTGTCATGTGGTGATGTGACAGGAAGCATAAATGTCATTAATGGTGACAAGTGGGCCAACATGAGGGAAAATTGAATGCCAGATGGGATGGGGTTTAAATGTCGACTCATGGGAAATTAATCCAGCCATTAAGGTGAAAAGACATAGGAGAGAGAAATCTGCCATGGCTCAAACCAGCGAGGTGCCGAGTTTGAGCCGTGGTGACTCCCTCGACGAGCTTGGAAAAATGATGCAAGAAATAATGGGGTGCGATGAGCTCATCAAGAACAGAAGGATATACAAGAGATATACAAATGCACTAAAATATAGAGCCAAGGCATATATACATGATTTACAGACATCTACACAATGTACAAAACCTATGAAGGCACCGAAGCTAACTTACAATAATGTACAATGTATATACTAAAATAAAACTACACAGAAGGCGGACACCCTTCTGGTAGGGCCAACCCACCAACGGGAGGCGAACCAAAAACAAACATAGACAATGAAAACTAGAACAAAACACAAGCAAACAACCAACAAAGTGAACACCATGAAAAGGGAAGACAAGAAACTAGAGGAATGGGAAAACCAGAGAGGGAAAAGAAAGACAACCAACCTGGAAACGTGGAAGAGGCAGAGAAGACAGCAACTAAAAATGCTCTGCAATAGGTCCACCCTCGAATGATCACAAGCCAACACTGCAAATCAATGCCTGATTAGCCACTAAGCATAGGGAGCAACTTTGTTGTTTAATTTCCTTAATCACTTCAATATCGCTCTGAATGCTCTAAGTGTTTTAATCATAGTAACTGTGAAAATGGCAGGTAAATTCCATCTATACCCCTAGGGTAAAAAGAGGTTGTGCTTTTTGAAAACTCCAAAAACCTTCAGACTTCGGTCCTGGGGATTCCATACAATCATACTTTCTTGTGAAAGGAGATATGATGGCATAGAATCCCAGAGTCCAGAATCCAACTTTGGAAAGAACAAAACAAACTCCTGGACTGGGCCCGGAGACATGAGGGGGAAAAAAAAGGACAACCCTCACAAGGGCAAATCCTAGATGGAAAAAAAAGGGAACAAAGGAAAATAAAGAAAGGAGCAAAAGCAAAAAAAAAATGGGGGGGGGACCCAACATTTTGCACACAAAATGTAGGGATGGCTATGCAGGGCATAACATTTTGCACACAATCTTGGATACTATCTGGGACAAACGCCTTAGCACATTCAAGAACTTCAGAATCTCTGGTTAGCAAAACCAGAATTAATCTTTACCTGGGGCATTTTGCTTGCATAGAGAGAGATGTCTGAGAAAATCTGGTCCATCACTGATTCAATCTTTCGGTCTTTCGTCAGTTGTGGAGTGTGTGCTTTGAAAGAAAACCAAGCCGGTGACCTCAGGGAGAAGCAGAGAGGAGCACTAGACAAATCGAACCAAATTTGTTGCATCCTACATGCTTTCTCCAGATACCAAAATTCTTGACTCTTTAGTTCTTTCCTTTCTTTTCTTTTCTTTTTCTGAATGGGAAGGCGATACTTATTTCACCTCGAACCTTAAGCTTAGCCAATTTCTGAGGTGGTACTTCTTTCACCTTGTCATCCATCTTTAAATCACCAAAATAGGAGAAAATTTTCTAGACCTGGGATATTCTTAATGATTTTCAGACTTGGTCCAACAATGAGTACAACCGATCTTCTCTCAAGAGGTCTGATTACTTGTTCCTTAGATTTCTTGTTAACTGATTTCTGGACTGCCAAGATGTGAACCCGATGAAGATTACCCATAACCTCTTACCATACTGACAAAACAACCCTGGAGCATGGATAAATTCCACTAGGCTAACAATAGATTCCAAATTACCCAAAATACATAGGGTATCGTCCCAAAGACTAGATGTTATGCAAAGCATACCTGTCTATAAAGAAGGGGCAACATGCTGGGGACCCGAAAAAATAGGAGCAAACAAAAATACCCAAAAACAAGAAGAAAACACAAGGAAAAGGCTACCCCAAAGGGTGGATAGAAAGAAGCTACTTACAACACAAAGGTACTCCAAATGGAACATGAGGAGAGACATTTACAAGTGAGAAATTTACGTATAGTACAACTCTGGGCAAACTTATCAACATATTTCATTCAAAGTAGTACTTAAAAAACTGACCATTGACGGGAAATGGAATGGATTCTCCAGTCATAGTGTTGAGGTGATAAGTATTTTCCCCATAGATCTCGGATATCAGATATGGTCCAAGCCAGAGCCGCTAAAACTTGGTGTGCTTTCCTTTCTTTTCCCGGGCCTTGTCCCACAACAGGACCAGGTCCAAAATCTGGAAGGCCTTATACTAGGCTCTTCGGTCAAACCATCTCTTCACTACTGCTTGATGACTTGTAAAGTGTCCAAGGGCTACATCTCTTTGTTCTTCCATTTGCACCAGATTTAGAAGCCAAACCTCCACAATGTTATCCCGGTTGTTGAATTCCTACATAAATTATAAAATCGGGATTTGTAAGTTAATGGGGAATACTGGGTTCTGGCCATAAACCAGATGGAATGGGGATATCCCTAGGGCTTCCTTGATTCTGATGTGATATGCCTAGAGGGTGAATCTAAGCTTTTGGTGCTAGTCCCAGGGATTTTTTTCTAACATATGTTTGATCACTTCAAGTAAATTTTTGTTGGTCAATTCAGCAACACCATTCCCCTGGGGGTAATAGTTGTTGGAAAACTTTAGAGTGATTTTCTTGTCATAGGTCCATTCAAGTAATTATGCTGAAGAAAATGCTAGACCATTGTCACATACTATAGCAAAGGGCATTTTGAATCTTGTGACGATGTTTTCTTCCAGGAATTTCATGACTACATCTGTCATGTTATTTTTACAAGGTATTGCTTCAGACCATCGGGTGCAGTAGTCGATAGTAGTTAGAATGTACCATTGGTTGGTAGACAATTTGGGGTTAATTTCCCTAATAAAGTCAAATGCCCATTGGGTGAAGGGTCTAGCTTCAACTACCGGCTGCAGAGGCATGGTCAAGTTTCGCTCATGATGTGTCACTGTTTAGCAGGTATGACATCTTCTGATGTGAGTGTAGACATCTTTGAAGATACAGGGCCAATAGTATCTGGCCTGAAGGATCTGGTGGGTAGTGGCATCAGCTGAGCCATGCTCAATTCCAAACTTCCCATGAAATTATTCAATCATTTTCATAGCTTGGTCCCTGTCTATACACTAGAGGTACACCCCTTCATAATTCCTACAAAAAAGAGTGTTGTTTTTTATCATGAAGTATGTGCTTTTCAGCCGCAAGGCACAATGTTTGTTCTGAGGTAGCCCCTCCAGGAACTTGTTATTTAACAACAAGTATACCAGGTCGGTATACCATGGATCTTGAGTGATGGACTCCATGGTATAAGTTTTGCATTTGATCTCGGGAGTTCCTTTTGCCATCTCTCTACATAGTCCCTGGCCTTGGACTATCTTCATGGGTTGCATTTCCAAATCGTACTCCTAGAGGATGGCCATCCATTTCCCCCGTCTTTCACCCAATTTTCTCTGCATCAGCAGAGACTTGATAGCCTAGTCCAAGATGATTGCGTGCACTTTGCTCCAGAGAATATAATGTCAGAATTTCTTCATAGCACGGATGAGAGACAATGTCTACTTTTCCAGAGGTGAATACTGGACTTTAGAATTTTTAAAGGGGGAGCTCATGAAATCTATCGGTCATTCTTCCTCTTCAACTTTCTGGATCAACACTATCGTGGCAGAATGCAGCGAGGCAAAGGAGTATATGTAAAAAGGGAGGGAATAGTCTGGACTATCCAAGACTGGTGCCTCCATGATTGTTTGCTTGATCTAGGCAAATGCCCTCTTTCCCTCTGGACTCCACTCAATCTTAGTATCTTTCTTCATCATTTCATTGAGTGGATTCACAATCTCAGCGAATCCAATGATGAACCGCCAGACAAAATTGATCTTCCCAAAGAAAGATCACATTTCCTTCTTGTTGTCAGGTATTTGTAGATTCAACAGTGCTTCAACTCTCTCAGGGTCAATAGATTTACCCTTCTCGGAGATAATATGCCCGAGTAGCTTCCCCTTAGTAACCCCGAATATATATTTCTTAGGGTTGAGGGATATTCCATACCGGTTACATCTCTCACAAATTTGGATGAGGTGGGTAGAATGATCACACATGTCTCAAGAAAATATGGTCAAATCATCCATGTAGATGATTATGCACCGGTTTACTAGGCCTTCGAACACAATGTCCATAGCCTTCTGAAATGTGGCCCCTGCGTTGATCAGGCCAAAAGGCATTCTCTGGTAGGAAAATGTTCCCCACTTGGTGGTAAACATCATTTTATCTCTATCCTCATACTTAACCATGACTTGGTTATACCCAAAGTACCCATCCAAGAAGGACATCATTTGTGATCCATTCACGATTTGCAATACCTCATCCAACGAGGGGAGATGGTGATTATCCTTCTTCGATGCCTTGTTTAAATTTCAAAAATCCACGCAAAGGAGGATCTCACCACTTTTCTTCCATATAGGGACAAAGTTGGCAACCCATATAGTATGTCAGATTGGAAATATTATTCGGGCTGACAGTAGTTTTTGAACCTCCTAATGAATTAGAGGCTCGATCAGTGAGTTGACCGGTCGTTTCTTTTGCTGGAAAGGCTTAGTGTTAGGTTTAAGTGGGATATTATGAGTCATAATGGATGTATCATAGGTTTTCAAGTCCTCATACCCCCACGCAATTACATCAATGTATTCTCAGAGAAATGCGAGAATCTTCTCCTTCTCCTCTAGGGAGCAGGAGGTGCCAATGTGTATCATTTTCTCTTCACCGGGCAGGCCGATGTTGACTTTCTCAAATTTACCTCCCTCATAGGAGGATGATACATTTTCCTGACCCTGGGGGTCCCAGTCAAAGATTCATTCAAGTACAACCATCCCTTAGGGATGGTGTTGGTTGGTAGGTCCAGGATCCCGTCATCTTCATCACCCTGTCCAGTATGATCATGATCTCTCTCCTCCACTATCTGGTCCTCAAAGACACCAACATTGGCCATAAAGGCTAGGATATGTTGATCATCTTCAAAAACCTAAAAATGGGTGACATTGTCTGGGATGGATGTGGTGGGGATCATCTCAACGAAAAATTTCTGGAGTCGGGAGCCAACCATTGGCTCTAGTATGCTGGCAGAAATAGCGAGGGCATCCGGGACATAATTCCATCTCCATGGAATAAGTTCAATGCCAAAGGCATCAAAATCTTTGATAAGGCTCCATGCCTAGTTGCGGTATGTAGCCAGCCTTCTATCATGACATGTGTATTGGCTCCGAACTTGCTTAACGATCAAATCTGAATCACCTAGGGCCCAGAGGTGAGTAATTCCTTTCCTTAGTGCAAATAGGAGTCCAAGGACCAAGGTCTCATACTCCGTGACATTATTCATGCAATTGAACTGTAGTCTATAAGATGTGAGGAAGGATTTTCCCCATGGGTTGATCAATTCCACTCTGTCTCCACATGCTTGTTTAGACTGGGACCCATCAAACTTTAAGGTCCACAAGTCGTTATTCGTTGTCTAGGGCTGGGAGAATGAAGTGGTCTTTAGATTATCTCTGGGAGGACTGGGAGGAGTTTCCTCCAGCTCTGATGGCAGGTGGGTGAGGTTTTCCCCTGGGGAGATCTGCAATTGAGATGCCTGAACCAGCGGCACCATGGGGGTGTTGTTAAGGGACTTACTGGGCCCGGGCATGCTTTCTTTATGTTTCTCTTCCCAGAAGGTATCAATGTGTCAGGTAGCAGCAAAGAGGCAAGGCTCACACTCTAATTCTGAATGTTTCTGATAATTTACTTGACACCAGGTGTCAGACAAGAGTGTAGCAAGATTTTTTGTGCTCCCTTGTGAGTTAACCTCACCCCTTAGTTTCTCATCCAGGTCCTGCGTTCTCTGGGAAACGATGGGGTCTTCCCCGGGGGTGAAATCAAAGGTCAATATTTCTAAGGGTCGGTATACCCATGGGGAAGTCTCAAAGAAGAGGAATTCATTTACCCTCCTGAGTTTGGTGAGGGCCTATTTCATTCGGGGCTCACTTTTAACCCAGATCTGGTTAGATTCCCCCTCCCATGGGAGCCACAAGTGGGAGAAGTTGGTGGAGAAATACCCATTAAGGGACTTAGACCAATTGAAACTTAGCAACATCCTGTAGGTCTCTGAGATTTCTACCACTTGGATGCCAATCATGCTGAGTATCCTAGGGTCTTGGATGAGCTGAATCTGGACGTTCTTCAGCTCACCCACTATTTTTATAGCAGTTTTATCCAGCTGGATTACTACATCGTTAGACAGGGTGGGGCAGAATCTGAGCTTCTGGCATATGGATAAAGGCATGATGTTTCCTGAAGCCCTAGAATATACCAGGAAATTATGTATATTCTTCCCCTATATGTTCAGCCCAAGTAGGAAGGGAGGATCTTCAATGTTTCCCCAGAAGACAGTCGCATTGGCATCGTCAAAACTAACAACCCTTGGTCGGCGACTGATAACTTCTGGGTTTCCCAAGAGCTTCAGAAGAGACTTCTTCTACTCGGGACAGTTCAAAAAAACCTCCATCAAGGTCATGAAGGTGGTAGTTCACTCTAGCACCTTTGTGATGTCAAATCTTCCCCCTAGGAATTAGTGGCTTCCCTCAGCCAGGTCCTTAGCTTGATTAGAACCAGGGCCTTTTGGAGGGACAGATCGATCAGTCATGTTGTCCCAGAGAGGGGTGTCTTTGGGAGGTGTAAGAATATAAACTGGTCCTTTTCCAACCTGACTCTGAGTGTTGTAAGGATTCTGTGGGTTGGTGAAGGCATTGGCCTCAAAGGCCAGAATAGATTCATCAAAGAACTATTGGAAACATTGAGAGGGGGGGTGAATCAGTGTTTAGCTTATTATTCAATTTCAGCAACTCAAACATAAATAAAATATATATTCAATGAAGCATAACACAAGATCACATAACACTTGATATGATTACGGGGAAACCTTGATTAGAGGAAAACCCCGATGGGAATTAGTACCCACAAATATTGTACTAGTATAATGAACCTGTTAAAGTTCCTTTGCCCTGTTAGAAGCGGTCTTTACAATATGAGTACAATGACTTGGTTAAGGGTCTGACCCTAGTAGAAGTCTTTTACAATTAACCTTGTTAGGGGTGAGGACTCACTTTCCAATAGCTCACTGCTCAAAGAGAAAGAAGGCTACAACCTCCTAAGAATAGATATACACTATATCCAAAGATGAATTGTTGTATGTGACACAGATGTCTGATCAGTTCCAGTTATGCGCATATGATCTTAACTTCTTTAAGTGCTCTATTTCATATTGATATCTTCATACTTCTCTACTATACATTTTCTCTGACTTATTCGAGAATACTTCAAATGTATCTTTGCATTACATATATATATATCTTTATGCCTGAATAGACGTGACTATAAACACGACCTTAGTTGGCCCAAAAACATAATACACAATGCTTCCAAACAAATTGGCTTAAGTGTGTTTACAATAATATTTAGTACATGCTTAAAAACTTATTACAATAGGCTCTTAGCCTTTACATATCAAAAGATTATACGCTAATCCAAACAATGAAGTCGGCCTCATACTCTGTATTCTAGATTGCTGGTGGACTTGTTCTTTCTGTAACTTCTCTGTACTACCATTCCATTCAATGCATGTATAGGGTAAGAATAATAACATACCATAGAGCTTAATTATGAATGCACATATCCTTAGGTGATTGTACGCACGTGCACTGATGCCCTGATCGACTGCAAGTCACTGTTCTGTTCTATCTTCTACACTTAGTCAATTTTCACTTCATAGATTACTATCAAAAACTTCATATGACTTTGTTGCCATAATGACAACACAAAATAATCCATATACTCCCTGAGATTCAACTTGCCAACAATCTCCCCCTTTGTCATTAATGGCAACAAAGGAATGTGGCCAAATTACTCAAAATTGACTAACACCCAAAAATTGTATATCATTATACTTTATAATATATACTACATATTCTTTTCATATGCATACACTTCTCCTCACACATTCATTACTCCCCCTTTGACATTAATGACAAAAGTGAAAAAATTGTAAGTCTCTAGATACTTATTCCATATATACATTTGGATATAGAACTTGAAGATTCTTTATCTCTTGCTGCCAAAATGCCTTCATTGCATCAATTGTCTGGAGATGGGCACATAGAGCATAGGTGAGCTTGTCCATTTTCATCAGGTCCATGCAGGGACCTAGATCATATGTGACAATGGTGGCATCAATCTATTTGATGTTCTCATCTAGAACTGCTAAGAAGGGCGCAAGTGCATTTCTCAGTTGTTTCTGCCTGATCCTTATCTTATTGATCTCCATTTTGGCTTTTTCTATCTTGTCCAGTTGACCTTGGTAGATATTGTTGCAGATTTTCATGTCTTGCATGGATGTCTCGACTGATTTCCTGACATTGTCAACCAATGTATCTACCTCCTCTATCTTCTTGATATGCTCAGTTGTCAATTTCACCCTGTCCATGCAGTTGGCTATTATTTTTCTGCCTTTAGCTGCCAGCTCTTTTAACATAGACTGGCCAATCTTTAAAGACTTCATATCTAAGCAAAGATTCTTTACTAGTTCATTCAACCTTTCCTTTTTATACTCATCTTCTGAATTTCTTGTAGCTGAGTCTACTAAGCTTGTAAAGTGTGCTTTGAAGCTTGTTAGTATGATGTCTACATCATCAACTAATTAAATTTTTGCTACTTTCTTATCCGTAGGCACTAGATCATTCAAAATGTTTACTGATTCTAGGAATAGAGGATTTCTCATAACCTATTTTTCTTTGCCCTTTTCCATGGCTAGGACACTAATCTTGATCAAGTCTTCTTCTTCCCAAGCATCCAAACTTGCTGAGTTAGGAGTTAAACTTGACAACAATGAGGTAGATGGTTGAATGGATGGTGCGAATATGGTATTCTGACTAGTATCCATGGATTCACTTTTAACTGGGATTTCCATAGTTGGTATCTCATTGGTTTGATTTTCTTTCTCTTTGTTCAAATCTGTTGAATCATTTGAGGGGACTTCATCTTGCTGTAAGGATGTGTCATCAGTGCATACCTTCTTTGTCTCTTCCGAGTTCACAAATGCTTTTTCAACTTTATCCATGTCATTATCAAAAGCGGTCATAGATATCTTGATGTCATCAATCACTATAGTATCCCCTAAATCTTTTGTTGTATCAGAGGCTATTGAGACTAAGGATGTTGAAACCTGTGGACCTGTCTTAGGTGCATTCTAAATTGCTGATTCTGCAACCTATTTAGGAGGGACTGGAGTTGCCTTAGATGTAGGTGTCATTGATGGATACATATGTCTATCTAGAAATACCCACTCAAATGTCTTATGATTCTCTTCACAGACTAGATCATACTCCTTGTTCATGATATGAAGTATTCTTGTTTTTGTTCTTAGGTGCGGCTTTACTAAATCCAACAAAATGAATTTTTCATCATGCGAGCACACTGGGAGAAGACTATTCAATGTTTCTTCTCTTATCCTCATATCCTCTTCAATTGCTTGCCTCTTCAACATATCAAGTATATTTCATACCTTGTCTGGTATGACAATCTTAAGTTATAATATAGTCCTTTTAAACTTAATCATATGAGACATGATCATAGAATGAATCTCTGATTTGTCTATCTCTTGATATTTGTCATATATATTCTTGAGAGACTCTAGTCTTCCTTCATTGATAATTATATTCCTTAAGACATTAAGGCTAGGTCTGAAACCTACCTAAGGAGGAGCTTGAGTGTTCTTTACCTTGCTCCTTGTAGTTCTTGAGGATGGATGAATAGTAGGCACTTGCTTCCTTCCTCTAGACTTCTTTCTAGGTAATGATGGTGGAGATGCATCCAGATCAATGGTGGCTGATGGTGTAGATGTATCTTCATTTGATTTATTCTTCTTCTTCTTGGGAATATCATTAGTCTTTTTTGTTTTAACTTCTGTGGGATTCTTCTCAAGTTCTTTGGCTATCTTAGCTTCTCTAGCTTTGTCAAGATCTTCTTGTGTAACACCATGAACTTTTAGGATATTTGAGGTAATCCTAGGTGCCTTCCTTTTGTTCTCAGCACTGTATAGGATAGAATCAACTTGGTTTGTCTTTTCCCTATAAGTGCCCCATCTAGGTTCATTGGGAACATATCCTTAGGTGATTGTATGCATGTGTGTTGATGCCCTGATCGACTGCAAGTCACTATTTTGTTCTATCTTCTACACTTAGTCAATTTTCACTTCATAGATTACTATCAAAAACTTCATATGACTTTGTTGCCATAATGACAACACATAATAACCCATATACTCCCTAGGAGTCAACTTGCCAACAAGAACCCCTACAGATTGGGCTCTTCTTCATCTCCCTTGTCTGTTCCAAAGAGGACATTCTCATAGGTAAAGGCACTATGAGTGGGCTCTTGTGCAGATGTTTTCGGGGGCAGTGGATCACTAGATTGTTGCCTATCCAACTGGGAGATCAGGATGACCTTTTTCCAAGGTGGCACAGTTCACCTCGGAATGAGATTTGGTGTCGTGCAATCTACACCAGTTAGTATTCGGGTAGAAGTCTGCAAATTGTGCAAAATGGCTGGGTCCAGCGCTACCCTTATTGGTGTTTTGGTTCGGAGGAGGACCTCCGATATTAGCATTATTGTTCCATTTTTGTTGGTTGGGCCGAGGCCCATTGTTGTAATTCCCTCCTCTGGCATTGGTATTTTTTTGGTTAGAGAAGATGTTCCCCCTCTGGGAATTGGAGTTGTGGGGTGAAAAGGACCCCGCCTTCAGCTGTCCCATGTCCACAGTCAGTGAGGACAATAATCGCCGAAGAGATTCAACTTATGTGGTCAGCTAGGTATTTGTGTCACAATGTGACGGTTGTTGTTGCTGGTTCCCTGGGAAAGTGCCAGCATTCGCCGAAGTTAAGGGTGGAAATCTTCCATCCACGGATGAATGAAAGAAAGGCACTCTGGAAGGTTGTGTCTGTGGTTGTTGCATTTGTTGCACCTGGTTCCAGGGAAAGGATTCTAGACCCATTGTTGTCTAAACTTGGGATGGATATACGTACTGGGCCTGCTGGTCTATCGGTAGTGGTGGGGTCGTGGGCATCACAGGGGCACCCATTGCCTAATTTTGGTTATATCCCCTAATGTAGGAATTTATGCCGGGTACCATGTTGTAGGGTAAGTTCTGCCCAATCCTACCCAAGGCCTTGTTCAAACTACTGGACAATTCCAAGGCCAGGTTGTAAACCTTCTCCAAAGTATCTCGGTCACCCGGGGCCATAGTTATCCAAAGGAGAGTAGCAATGAAAGGTTCCATCACGTTCAGGTAGGTCTGGATGGTTACATCAGTGGATGGTATGAAGGGACCCATGCACCGCTTCAAGGCATGTTGGAACCGATGGTTGAATGTTGCAAGGGGCTCGTTCGGTTCCTTCCTAATGGAGATGAACTGGCTGTGGGACCATGCTAGGTCCACATGTATACAGAAGGCTACCAAGAAAGCGTCCTCCATCTCTTGCCAACTATTGCTGGAGTTGACGAGCAAGTTTAGGTACCAGTTCAGCTCATTCTGCCTCAGGGACAAAGGGAACATCTGGGTCACAATGTCTTGATGTTGGATCCAGTGTCGGTTCATGGCATCTTTGTATGCCTGTAGATTCTCTTCTACAGTTCGTGATCCTAAGTGCTCATATCAGGGACAAATCTTTTTTGGGTGTGCAGGAAGATCATTGGTTGCACCTAGAAATGTTCCCATCAGGGACACGGTGTTACCAAAATATGCAACCATCAGGGATGTTGGGTTCTGCACAGATTGAAAGTTACTCCCCAGGATAGTATGTTGCGTATCCACATGGTTGGCTATAATGGTTTCCCATTTGAAGGTCTGGCTGCAAGTGGTGATGTAGTAAAGAAAGTAGTACATCCATGCCAAGAAATCTTGGGTGTGGGGTAATCTGAAAATCTTGCATAAGAATATAATGTCTGCCTGAATGGGCTCTTTCAAATCCCCATGGGGAATTTTGAACTTCATTCTTTTATGGTCCCTCTTCGGGGACTTCAACCACTTACTATTGAGATATTGTCAGGAGACAAGCTCAGCTTCCTCAAACTCCTTCAAAGATTTGGATCAGTTGATGATGGTGGACCCCTTAAACTATGGAATCCCCAGCCTTGAGGCAAAATTCATTGCATCCAGAGTGACAATTATTTCTAGATATTGTAATGGTCAGGGATCAGCGAGCATAACTGTCCGAGTAGGTGCATTGTATAGTACTAACAATTATCATATTAATTCCAGTGATTGCACCGACCAAGGAAAATTCATGGCTTTTATAATGCCAGAGGCGGCCAAATGAGTAACCACACTGTCTCCATCGGCCTTCAACCTGTAGATGGCCTAGATCAAGCCTTGCATTTCAGTCCAAAGTCTAGTCTCCATGTTTGTTATTTCTTGGACCTTGGAATCTACCTTGGATCCTACAACAACGCCCTCCTTCAGGTACTTGGAGGTGAGTGGCAACTTTGCTAGCATCTTTTCAGCCTTGGTTTTTGTAGCCACCTGAGTGGAGGTGGTAGGTATCTCTAGGCTATCAGGGGGAGTGATCACCTCAGACATCTCAATCACACAATCAACAACCTACAAGACCAGAGAACCATCAATATATGGTATAATAATAATTTATCAGAGTCTGGGGAAATCATCACCGTGTTGCACCTATCCAAAAAGTGGTTAGCATATATCAAAATTCTAGAATATTTAAGATAAACACGAGCCATATTCTGATACATACCTGGGGACTCCGGGGTACTTGAACCGATTGACAAAGATGGAACGAGGACCTAGGGACCTTGACACCTGGAGTAACTGAAGACCTAGTCATTAGTGTATCAATGTGACCAGTAGGAAACTGTACTCGGCTGACATAGGTTGTCACGTGGTCATGTGACAGGCGGCGTAAATGTCATTAATGGTGACAAGTGGGCCGACATGAGGGAAAATTGAATGCCAGATGGCATGGGGTTTAAATGTTGACTCATGGGAAATTAATCCCACCATTAAGGTGACACGACATAGGAGAGATAAATCCACCATGGCTCAAACTAGCGAGGTGCCAAGTTCAAGCCGTGGTGACTCCCTCTCGATGAGCTCGGTAAAATGATGCAAGAAATGATGGGGCACAATGAGCTCATTAAGAATGGAAGGATATACAATAAATATACACATGCACTAAAATACAGAGTCGAGGCATATATACATGATTTACAGACATCTACACAATGTACAAAACCTACGAAGGCACTGAAGCTAACTTACAACAATGTACAATGTATATACTAAAATACAACTGCACAGAAGGCGGACACCCTTTTGGCAAGGCCAACCCACCAATGGGAGGCAAACCAGAAACAAACACAAATAATGAAAACCAGAACAAAATGCAAGCAAACAACCATCAAAGTGAACACCACGAAAAGGGAAGACAGGAAACCAGAGGAATAGGAAAACCAGAGAGAGAAAAGAAAGACAAACAACCTGGAAACGCGGAAGAGGCAGAGAAGAAAGCAACTGAAAATGCTCTACAACAGGTCCACCCTCGAATGATCACAAGCCTACACCACAAATCAATGCCTGATTAGCCACTAAGCATAGGGAGCAACTTCACTATTTAATCGCCTTAATCACTTCAATATCGCTCTAAATGCTCTAAGTGTTTTAATCACGGTAACTGTGAAAATGATAGGTAACTTCCATTTATACCCCTAGGGTAAAAATAGGTTGTGCTTTCCGACAACTCTGGAAACCTCTAGACTTCAGGCCTGGGGATTCCACACAATCATACTTTCTTGCGAAAGGAGATATGATGGCATAGAATCCCGGAGTCCGGAGTCCAACTCTAGAAAGAACAAAACAAACTCCGGGACCAGGCCTGGAGACACGAGGGGGCAACAAAAGAAGGACAACCCTTGTG
Source organism: Thuja plicata (assembly GCA_018584345.1). Lineage (NCBI taxonomy): Eukaryota > Viridiplantae > Streptophyta > Pinopsida > Cupressales > Cupressaceae > Thuja > Thuja plicata. Next base: position 250,677 of record MU225891.1, read on the forward strand.
GGGGCAAATCCCGGAGGGAAAACAAAGGGAACAAAGGAAAATGAAGAAAGGAGCAAAAGAAAAAAAAAAAAGGGGAGGGGACCCAACATTTTGCACATAAAATGTAGGGACGTCTATGCAGGGCATAACTGATTCTCTCTAGCAGAGGGGATTTTTTGATAGACATGTTATAGATTACAAGCCTGTGGGCCTCAGTGTATACAGACACCTTGATTTTTGTACTCTGATACTTTTTCAAGATATATATATGATATGTAGCTACTTTATGATAATTTTTCTTATGCACATGATTTTACTTTCTTGTTATATGATGATGCTTAGATATTGTGATGTGTCTCTTTTTTTATGCAATATATACATGTATGAATGTAAAGTGCAAATGTATTTTTTGTATTTTTCTCATTTATAAATGAATGAATGCATGATGCACATGTTTTTGGTGTTTTTCCTCTTATAAATGCATGTATGCAGGACGCACATGTTTTTGATATACCAGAGTACTAGACCAAGACGAGCGCAAGGACTGACTGAAGAAGTGTTAATAGAAAGTGGAAATTAGATGAAGAAATGTTAATAGGATAGAAAGATTTTGGTTTTCAGAAGTGCCATTATGTCATAAAATCTTATTTTTATATAGAAAAACTGGATGTAGCGCATCGTGGCACAAAAGGAAGAGCAGGAAAGTTATCCTTTTGCGTGAACAAACACGATGCAGACAAAGGATGATCTTCTCTGTCCTGGAGCATATAGTAGGCATGCCCTAGAATTTTATGAGATCATCAAACAGGCAGAAGACAGAAAAAACCAATCATGAACCATCATGGCTACTCTCATAAGTTCAGATAATATCATCGAGTACCATAGGGACATGACCAAAAAAAGAAAAATCAATGAAAGATAAAACACTCACTGAAACAATGTGAGCCAACATCCATTTTGATATTTTTATTACTTGCATTAAGTGTTCTTTATTTGATAGCTTAACTTTTATTGACAGATTGGATGATTGATTGATAGGTTGGATAGATTGATTGGTTGATAGTTGAGACTAAAAGATCAGACAGGTCCAACCAGATTGAATGTTGAGTCACAATGATTCAGATCGCATTTGTGAGAACATGATTTCATTAAGCACAAAATGATGCATCTGCCATGGATTGTCTGCAAACATGATGATCGTTATGCAAAAGAAAGACTAGTATGTACAAATTTATTGCAGATTTTGAAGAGATTTTTAATTTTTTAAGATTAATTTTTGTGATGATCTCTTTTTCAAGACTTTTTACGATTTTTTCATATTTTTTATGTTTTTTAGGGATTTTTTCAGCATTGTATGTAATTTTTTAAGGTCCTTTTCAGGTTCATATTTGATTTTTAGAGATTTGTTCAGGATGTTATGCAATTTTTTTGGATTTTTAGCTTCTTATTTGGATTTTTTTAGGTCATTAAGATATTTACAAGTTGTTATCTCCAATCTGATAAGCAAGGAATAACCTGAATCAACCACGTTCAAGGTCTTGCCCCCAGTTCAAATTTAAATTCAAAGGCATCCAATGCCAATAATCTACCCCCAGACAGAAGATAGACTAAATACAAAGGCCAAAGATACATACAAACTGGGTGTGCCAAGGAAAAGACAAAGAAAATCAACCATTTACAGGCCATAACGGGGTACTAGGGTCAATTTAAAGTGGAAGATACGATTCAGAAAGGACAAAACAATACCAAGTGGAATCATTATAGACGTTGGAGCAACAACTTATTACGTGTGGTGCCTGTTTGCCAAGTTTTCACTATGGTACTTGCCCAAAGCACCTGTTTACCAGGTTTTCACTTATGGACGGGATTTTTCTATTTATTTCTATTTTTGCATGCCAAGATGTCTATTTTCTGGGTTTTCATCAAGGAAACCATTTTTGCTCTTTTTTTATTTTTTTGCTTTTTTCTCTTTTTTGATTTTTTTGTATTTTTTCAGAAACTTTTGCAATTTTTTTGTATTTTTTCAAGATCATGCATAATACTTATGAAGGTGCATGTTGTTCAATGCTTCTGACAATGGTTCTCCCTCCGATGTTGTAATCTGATACACTCTGGACCCATATGGTGATGTGACTATATAGGGTCCTTCCTAGTTTGGTTCAAATTTCTCAGGCTTTTCTCTGTGTGACTGGATTTTGTGATTCATTTTCAGGACCAAATATCCAATCTCAAAATGGCGGGCTCGGACTCTCTTGTTGTAGCTCTGTTTGAGATGGTTTTGATATACTTGCAAGTGGACCAAGGCATCTTGTCTCCGCTCATCTAGCATTTTAAGCTCATGCAACCTAGAAACTCTGTACTGCTCATCATCAATAATGTCTTGCAAAGATACTATCAGTGATGAAATTTCAACTTCAAGAGGTAAGATGGCCTTAGCGCCATAGATAAGAGAATATGGAGTGGCACCGATGGGGGTGCAAATGCTGGTTCTATAGGCCCAAAGAGCTAGATTTAGTTGTAGGTGCCAATCTCAGCCAGCATCATTGGTAGTCTTTTGAAGGATTTTGATTATTGTTTGATTAGACACCTCTTCTTGATCGTTGCCTTGTGGATAGTAAATTCCAAAAAATCCATGATGAATTTTGAACTTCTCACAAAGATTTGTAACATCTTTATTTTAAAACGGTATGCCATGATCAGTAATGATAGCTAAAGGAACTCCATAGTGGCAAATAATATAATTCAGAATGAATTTTGAAACTTGCTTGCCTATGATATATGTCATAGGGATAGCCTCCACCCATTTGGTAAAATACTCAGTGGTCGTTATGATATACTTGTGGCCATAAGAAGATAGGGGTGTAATATTCCCTACAAGATCAAATGCCCATTGAGAAAAGGGCCATGGAGAAATAACTGGCTACAAATCCTGCGTTGGACCATGAATTAAGTTACTATGGATCTAGCATTTATAACATTTTTTAGCAAACTTGTGCACATCTTTCTTCATGGTGGGTCAATAATATCCAGCTCTTACCAGCTTCTTAGCAAGACTTAAACCATTAAAATGTCCTCTGCAAATAGCATCATGGACTTCATGTAAAGTAGTTTCATCCTCTCATGAATCGAGGCATTTGAGGAGGGTTTGGTCAAAAGCTCTTCTATAGAGGGTATCACCAACGATGACATATCAAGAGGCTTGACAGATAAGGGCTCAACATTTTTTTTGAGACAAGGCAAGAGGTAAGATCTGGGCATGTAGGCATCATAAACTTCTTGGTACCAAGGGGAATCGGGACCAACAATATCACACTTAGAGATGTTGAATTTTCCATTGAATAGCAAGCTTGAGTCCAGTAACAAGGGCTTCATATTCAGAAATTTTGTGTGATTTTGGTATTACATCACCTTGTGGAGTGAAAAATGTGATGTCTGCCCCTGATCCATGTCTAGTGTGTGAGCCATCAAAATATAATTGTCATTCATTGGAGTTTGTGAATGTGAAAATAGACTCATCTGGAAATTCTGAGAGTAATGGGTGATCATTTGGAACTGGTGCGTTTGCAAAATGATCTACTATCACCTGGCCTTTAATTTATTTTGGTCTACATACTCGATGTCAAATTCACTCATAAGCATACCCCATTTGGCTAGGAAGCTTGTGAGAGCTTCTTTGCCTAAAAGATACTTCAATGGGTCAATCCAGGACTTGAGCATAGTTTTTTGATGTAGCATATAATTTCTTAGTTTCTGTGTTGTGAAAGCCATAGCAAGACAAGCTCATTAAATGAGTGAATAATTAAATTCATATCCTACCAGTGTTCTACCTATGTAATAGACAGCTTTTTCTCTTCCCTTTTCATCATGTTGTGCGAGAAGATCACCCAATGTTGTTTTAGTAGCAGAAATATATAAGATGAATGGCTTTCCTAGAATGGGAGGCATCAAAATTGGAGGATGTAATAGATATTCTTTTAATTGTTGGAAATATTGCTCACATTTTTCATTCAATTGAAAATTCACACCTTTATGCAACAGATTTTTGAAGGAATGACACTTATCCGCGAGTTGTGCAATAAACTGGCGGATGGACTGTGATTTCCCTTGTAGACTTTGAATCTTTTTTAGAGTATTTGGCGGAAGCATCTCCAAAATAGCTTGCACCTTTTCAGGATCCACTTCAATACCTCTTTGAGAAATAATATACCCTAGGAGTTTTCCAGAAACCACTCCAAAAACACACTTTTGAGGATTTAAGCGAAGCTTATATCCTTCCATTCTCTCAAAGATTTTGGCCAGAATGCTTAAAAGATCTTTTCTGGTAGTAGACTTGCAGAGTAGGTCATCAAGATATGTATGAAATCATGAAAGATTGTGGTCATTGCTCATTGATATGTTGCTCTGGCATTATTGAGACCGAAGGGCATGAAATTTGAACATTAATTTCTCCAAGGACATGTGAAAGCTATCTTTGGTTGATGTTCAGGAGCAATGTGGATTTGATTGTAACCGAAGAAACCATCCATCAGTGATAGCATCTCGTATCCTACAGTCATGTCGACAATGATGTTGATATTAGGCAAAGGAAAATCATCTTTAGGGAATGCTTTATTGAGATCATGGAAATCGGTACATATCCTTATGCCCCTAGTGTGAACTTGCTGACAGGTACCAGATTAGAAATCCAGTCTGCATAATCAATGGGTCTGATAAAACCATCATCTAGTAACTTCTTCAATTTTGTTTTTACCAATAGAGCTACTTGGGGATGCATTTTCCTTAAGTTCTATTTGACTGGTATCACACCTGGCTTCAAAGGTAGGTGGTGAAGAACTAATTCAGGATCTAGACTAGGCATATCAGTGTAGGACCAGGAAAAATTAATCTATCTCTCAAGAAAGAATCTAAAAAATTCTTTCTTCTCTTCTTGTGATAGTGATGCTGCAATGTGTATGATTTTTGGGTTGTTTGACATTCCCAAGCTGATTTCCTTAGTCATTTCAATTAGAAATGTTGACTTCTCCTTTAAAGGGGGTATGTCCAATCTTCCATCCTTGGGTGCCTCAAATATTTTTTCACCCTCAGATACATCCTTTATTTTTACTTTTGTATGGTTAACTGGTGCCTTTCGATTTTCACCAGAAGACTTATTCCTTTCATTTTTTCCTTTTTTAATTTTATCATTTTCACTTTTGTGACTAGAAGATGGAGTTGAATCCCCAAAATATGTTGTAGCAAAAAGGTCAATAAAGAGCCCTCCTTTATGATTGTCAGATGGCATGCATTCTCGGAGCTCAAAGAATTCTGCTATTGCTTCATCATTTTCAAAGAAATCTAAGCTCAGTGATCCTTTTTTCATCCCAATCAATAATTTCAGGGTATACCAGTGGGATTTCATTGTCAGTAGTGCAAATGTGTTTGAAGCCAGGGGTAAGGGAAAATATGTAAAGATCAGTTTCATCGAAGTCAGAGGCTTCATGTACAGAAGGTTCAGGGCTAGGATCCAAGAAAATAGTAGACCAGGGATCAAGACAAGTTGTTGGAGGAGGTGTTTCATCAACATGTTTATCTTTGATTGGTGGGTCATTGGACTCAAGGAAGACACGGTCAATCTCATAAGAACTAGAGGAATATGAATTCCATTCCCACTCATTGGAATCGGTAGTTTCAGAATGCGGAATCTCATATGCCTTATCATCATTCAAAACATCCACATTTTTAAATGAGGCCACTTTAGTATTTGAAGAGCTAATTTGCAATGGTTTAAATCCAATTCCCAAATGAGGAGGATGGCCTTTTGCAGCAAGAGGTTCAACAATCAGTTCCTTTTGTGCACCGAGACCACTATGGCCATCATAGCCTTTTTTATGCATTATTGTGAACCTTGGTCCATATCTTTCAATAGGTGTCTCAATGGGTTCTTGTTCTTGTTTTTGTTTATCCTTGAAAATCTAGCTAGATGCATTATCATACACATGTTCCTCATGCAAACCTCCCTAACTAGTGAATGTGGGCGAGGGCATAACTTGCAGGGTGGTCTTTGGTGGTTGTTTCTGCAATAATCTTGGTTTTCCATAGGACTTCGGGGAGAGAGGAAGCTTCCCAATGTGAAATGCTTGATCCATTGTATACTCTCTGCAACCTTTATCTTAAATTTTCATTTTTCCTTTAACCATTTTGGCGAGGGTGGATGCATCAACATACTTGGAAGAATTGGTTGGAGTAGCTTCGTTGTTTGTAGGAACTTGTTGTGCGGGATCTTCACTCAAATTAGCACAAAATTGGAAAGGATTAGGATTACGTGGGATGGTGATCTCAACTCCATTGTAGAAAAGTTTTAGACATGAGTGATATATGGAGGGAACTACCTTCATGGAATGGATCCATGGGCATCCAAAAATCATGTTGTAGAGGAGGTCGAGGTCCAAGACTTGCAGCAATGTATTCTCAGTAACTTGACCAATTCTGATGGGCAATATGATGACTCCTTTGGAAGGATGTTCAGCATCATCATATGCCTTTATTGTGATTTTTTTGGATGGATCAATATCACTCTCATTATAAACAAGACCAAGGACAACCTTCAAGGTATAGATGTTAAGTCCTGCTCCATCATCTATCATGACTCGTCTGACTTTACCATTATGGACAAAGACCTCAAGGTGTAGGGGATCATTATGACCAAGTTGATTGAGTGGGATATCATCTTTTGAAAAGGTAACATGTTGGGATGCAGAGAAGTGCCCTATCATGGCCTGAAACTAGTCAGTATCAATGTCGGTCGAAACAGTAGATTCTTTCAAAACTTTGTTGAGGATTTCCTTGTGCTAGGGGGATGTGTGCAACAGATCAAGGATAGATATCAAAGCTAGGGTTTTACCAATCTGGTCGAAAAGATTATAATCAAAAGATACCAGGCACAGTAATCTTGGTATGGTTAGTGGTGACTGCACATTAAGGATTACTATCTCGGATAGTCAAAGTGGAAACACAGGTATCTGATGCAGAGAAGCAATTTATGGTATAATCATGGCTATTTCAAGTATAGTTGACATTGGTCTTTGAATTTGAATTCGAAGTAGATACATTTCCCTTCTCATGATTCAATAAGGGATTTGTAAAAATGGTATGATCGGTATTGGAAGAATCCGTTGTAGGTTCTACTTTAATTACGCCTTGATCAATGAGACCTTGCACTTTATAATTTAATTGATAACAAGAATTAGTTTTGTGTCCTTTGGACTGATGATAATTGCAAAATTTATTGTCATCCCACCAAGGGGGTTTGACTTTTGGCTCATCTTGGATCTCACATAACTGAATATAATTGTTTTGAAGCAACTTTTGTAACATAGAATGAAGTGGTTCACCCAACGACATGAACTGTCTTGGAGGTCCATCTCTGTTTCTCGGTAGTCGACGTTGTTGATTTTGTTGTGTATTATTATTTGTTTGTGCTTGAGGTTGCGTTGGGGTTGTGCTTGAGTCACTGTTTGTGTATTTGTAACAGTAGGTCCTTTGAGACTGACCTTTTTTTGTGTCACATTGACCGTTCATGCATCGACAATGCCATCATTCGTGACATTTTTGTTCTGAGACCAAAATTTTGTCTTGTCACTTGAAGTGCTTGCATTATGATTGTCTTTGTTGATTTTAAGAACTCCTTTCTGAATAAGAGCATCTTCAATATCAATTCCCTTGTTCATGAGCTTTTGAATAGTGCTAGGGTGTTTCATCTTTATCTCATACATCATTTTTGGTACAAGATTTTGAGTAAATAAGCGTATTTATTGTTCTTCTGGAACATCAAAAGGACATCAACTAACCAAGTTTCTCCATCATAAAAAAAATTCATAAATGATTCTCCAACTTTTTGTTTAGTTGTGCACAATTCAGTCAACATAACCTTGCTTGATATATTAAATACAAAGTGAGAGATGAATTTATCTGCCAATTATTTCCATGACCTTATATTGCCTGGTAACATAGAATACCATTCCATTGCTTGCCCTCCAAGACTTCTAGGAAAGAGTCTCATGATATATGTGTCATCAAGGTGAACTTCAATGCAAGAAGTATAAATCTCCCCAACATGATCAATTGGATTACCTTTTCCTTTATAATTTTCAAATTTGGGTACTTCAAAGCTCTTTGGAAAAGAAGGTATGTAAATGCTTTCATCAAATGGATTAGGACATAGATCTCATTCCGTATAAAGTGTCTTCTTGTCCTTGAATTGTATGTCATTTAGTTGTTTATGTAAGGGTTATATTTGTTGAACCATGTCATCATTATGTAAAGACTTCACAACTTTTCCACGTGTATCAGAGCAATGTCTTTTCTTACGAGTGATTGGGTGCTAATTATATTCCAAAGTCTCTGATTCTGACAATTTAGATGAGATTTCCTGGAGTGGCACTATTTATTGTCTTACATGTTGTTGAGCATCTTCCACGTGTTGTTGGTTTTTTGGTGGAAGTCTATATTGTTGACCTTGTTTCACATAGTATGGTTGAGAAACTTGTTGTTGATACCGTGGTGCATATTGTTGTTGTTGCAGTTGCACCATATTCTTTTTATTTTGTGAAACATTTTGTTGTTGCGAAACATATTATTGTCGTTGTGGAATATAATGTTGTTGTTGTTGTTGTTGTTGTTGTTGTTGAACATGTTGTCATTTTTGTTGAGCATATTGTTCTTGTAGAGCATGTTGTTGTTGTTGTAAATATTTTTGGACATATTGATGTTATTGTAGGTGCACTTGTTTCACCTTTGGACCTTGCACATGTTGTGTGACATGATGAGATTCTTGACCCACCTGTATTGGTTTTTGTTGCATGTTATGCTCTTGTTGAAATTTGAGTGGTGCAAGTATACCTCTAAGAATTGAAGTCTTACATTTTGATCTTTTTGCTTGAGACATCATATTAAATTGTGCTACATATGGTTGTTGCACTGGTTGTGCTATATCCAAAGTTGGTGCTTGTTGAGTCACTTGGGCTTGTTTAACTTATTGTGCTACATGTGTTTGTTGAGCTTGTTATGCCACATGTGTTTGTTGAGTTACCTTAGGTGGAATTGGTGAAATTTCAATAATTCTCTTCTTCTTTGGATCTAATGATGTACTTGGCATAACTGTAGTATCCATGAAAGATGTATCAATCATGGGTACCCTTGGTGGTTTGTTGAATGGTCCTTTGGACATTGTTTCATTTGAAGTACTTACTTGGATTATTGTGTGTGTTACCAAAGGAGGACCACTTTGTTGTGTTTCTTCAAAAGATGGTACATGTGGCATTCCCCAAGGAAATGTAAAGGTCTCTTTTGGTTCTTCAGGTTGATTAATAGGAAAGAGATTCTTAAAATCAATCCTCATTGTCCTTTGAGGATATTTCTTGGAGATTTTTGTAGTAGCCACTGTCTCTGAAGGAGGTGGTTATGTCACCTCAAATAAAGGATTATCCAATGGTACATGCTTTTCCTTTTGAGGAAAGTCGACAGTTAAATCATTTTGTTTTCTTTTTTGTGTTGCCACCACAGTTGACTCATTGAAGGTTTGTTCTCTTGTTTCTCTATCCCGAATCACTAAAGCTTGGTTCTCTTCCAAAGTAGATTATGTGGGATTTTGATATTTCAAGAGTAATTGAGGATTTTTCCTTTGTATTACTTTGATGTATCATTTTGAATCTTGAGTCATGAGATACGTCAATGTCTTCCAAAAAAATTTGTCTCTTATAGCCTCATCAATCTCATCTCTAGGTAAATATTTGAATGAAATAAATGTTTGGTATGAGTCTCCAGAATTCGAAGAGGCACTTGAAGTATTTCTAGGATTTTGATTATCTTATGGTGGTGCAAGAGGTTGATAAGATCCAAAATCTATGTTTTGTATGGGTCGGTGATGTAGATAATTAGGTTGGGTTTGATTGAATTCAAAAAAAATTTGGTGTTCCTCTTCAGGTGTAGGGGGAACACTACCATGGCCAGGTGGCATAGGTACAAAAATTGGTTCAAAATTTGGTGGGGGTCCCCACTGAATAGTGCCAAAAATTGGGGAAGTATTTGAAGGATATCCCATGTTGCATAGATCATTACTTTGGGTTATGTCAGGGATCATCTGTGTGGTGCTAGGTCCTTGAGAAAATGTAACATGTCTTTGGTCATGAAATGTTTCATGCACTTCTTCCAGTTATTGCATGTTGATTAGGTCAGTTTGGTTATGAAATGCAACACCTTGCCTTGGATTGAAAGGCGGTTGAGATTCTGATTGTGATGTAAACATACGTAGATAGGAATCTTGTTGCCTTTTGGATGCTTGAGACCTTGTGAAAACCGACATGACTACTATATGCAAATGTAGGATTTTTTGTATTTTGGAAATGCAACTTTTTGGAATACAAGGAGCTTATGCCAAATGCAATCTAAGGCTTATGCAATTATTATTTTTGTTGTTTTTTGGACTTTGGGAAAAATATTTGGAAAGAAGACAAATCTAAGAGCATAACCTTATGAGGTTGAATAAAAATCTTGACTTGAAAAGGGAATTGAGGGATAAGGGACAATTTTGATAAAAGGGATTAGGTCAAATCCATCATGACAAAGGTGGAATATTACCAATTGATTGGAGGGTTTGAAATTTGGGAAAAAGGGACCAAGTCAAGATCCTATTTTTAGCGTCGTAAAGAAATGATCTATGATTTGGATGCTTTCTAGGATTTTTTGCAAAGCTTTTAGAGAGGATCTAAGATGAGCTATTTATGAAAAAGGACTATGATTAGGACCTATGCAAGATGGAATATAATGAGGATTAAAATGCAAGAGGATTTTTGAAATGCAAATGCAAGGAGATTAGGACATGAATATGCAAGATAAAGACTATCAAGCATGCCAAGAGGTTCCAAGTGAAAACTTTTAAGCTTCTATATGTTTACCCAAAGACAAGATGTTTGTGACCATTTGATTGTTTTGAGGATGATCTGGAATAAGTGTTTTTAAGAAGAGTATTTTTCAGATTTTTTTCCTTTTTTATTAAAGTCTGAAACACTCACGCAAGACCCATCATTGAGAATGGTTGTTGTAAAAAGAAAACATACCACATCCTAGGTGAGCCAGGGAAATATCTATTGAATTCTCACTTGAACTGAATTTCATCCATGCCTACACATAGCAGACAACTTAGAATCTTAGAGGCACGGGCTCCTCCTTACAGTGCACTTAGTTCTCAGGCACACCAAGCTTCGAATCCCAAGGGTAATCACTTCCCAAGGGACCGTTGTCTCTACTAAGAGCTGTGAAAGTGTGGGATGTCTTAGTTGGTCTCTAACCTTCCATACTAGCAGATAGAGGTTTTTTGGATACTACAACAAGGTTTTTAATTAGGTCATCCATTCAGGTGGTTATATATGCGGCAAATTAGCTCAGTTATGGAGGCCTCCTAGCCTACAAAAGTTGTGTTTTATAGGTTTTTACGCATCACAAGGGTGCTGAGGGAGATCTTCTTCCTAATATAGCATATTCAACACCTATTCACTATGAGATTAATCACAATGACATTTTTTATATACCAATTTGGAAGGGCTTGGCTTTAGTCTATTACCGGTTGGGCAATCCCTCTCACCAGCTCTATTAAAGCTCTCGGGAGGTAGCCACACTAAAAGACTTTTATGGATTTCTCTTTCACCCAAGATCCATGAAGGCAAGGGGAGAGGATACATCCATGAAATTCCTTTGGATTACAAAATCTAGAGAACACTTCGAACACACAAGCAAAGTGATTTTTTTAAGTACCAAATCTGAAGTTTGATTTAACTACAAAACGCAGACATGATAGTTTTGGAAGACACACAAGGTCTTTGACAAGTGTCCTGCATAAAAATCATTAGCATTTTATGATTTTTCTTCATCCCACAATTGCCAAAATGATGCACAGATCATCAGTAACACATAAATCCAACATACCAAGTGCATAAACAGATTTAGGAATGAAGAAAATCAGAAATTTGCATGAAAAAAATCCATTTTACCAACTGCATAAGAACACGCTACCAAGTGCACAAAATTAGGCTACCAAATGTGTAGAAATAGTTTACCAACTATGCAGAATCTGACCAACTGCGCATCATACCTGACCAAGTGTGCAACTACTGATCAGAAGCCAAAAATGTGGTGAAAACTTGCATAATTAAAGGTTTTTTCCACATATAAGCATTTAAGGCTATCAAAAATTCAATTAGGTTTCACTTTTATGTCATTTATGTATGATTTGGAAATATTGAAATCAATTTGAAACCCTAATTAGCCTATGTGCATATTGAACCGATTTAGAAACACCTTTAAACAAGAAATCTACATTTGATCCTAAACAAGTTCAAAGTTCATTTTAGATTCCCAAATCAAGTGTGAATGTTCATTTTAGAGTCCTTTTTCACTTAAAAAAACTTTATTTTTCATAATGAATTCATTTTGAACCCCTAGTTAGGCTAGATTGTGACTTTGATTGAATTTGGAAGAACCTTGATTGCATTTAACCCTAAACTAGGTAAAGTTCATTTTAAGATCCCAAATCAAATGTGAGAGTTCATTTTAAACTTCCAATTTGAATATGAGGTTCATTAACCAAGTTAGGGTTCATTTGTAATGTTTAGGATCCATTTTAGCTTTGTGATTGATAAAAATAAGAGAATAAAGCATGAAATGCATAAATGCTTCCTAAACTTACAAACATTGATCCTAAACCCTAAAGAACCATCCCATTACCCAAGTATGAAACTTTGTGACCAAGTGCGTAGCTAAGCATCCAACTGCGTAGGTCTAGGTACCAACTGCGCAAGATATGTAACCAACTATGCAATACTTGCAACCAACTGTGCAAAACTTAACCAACTGCGCAGGACCTATAACCATCTGTGCATGACCTGTAACCAAGTGTGCAAAACTCTTCTAGAACCTGTAAAATGCACAAAAACATAAAAATCCAATCAGTTACACATGTTTCATGTCAGGTTCACCAAATGTATGACCAGAAAAAGGCATAAAATACATATCTAGGTAACCACAAAACCCTAAACAATATGCAAACCTATCTAATCTAACATTTGAACCATTGAAATGGGAATTCAAAAATATATGCAAGAAACACATAAAAAACCCCTTCAAATGATGCTCAAATGCTCTCCTTTCTTCTCCATAGAGTAGGTTATTATTTCTCTTTGTCAATGACAAAAATGTGTACAAGTATTGAAAAGCCAAATTGATGTCAAGAATTCTAGGAGATAGTGGTTCAAACTTGAATGAGAGAATTGAATCTCAATTTATAGAAATGAGAGACTATTTCTAGACTTGGAAAGGAATGCACAAATTAGTATGCATAAATCAATGCATAATTGAGGTAAATGGAAGAAGCAAATTAATAGGAAAATTGAAGGATAATTAGGGGAAAATGGATAGGGAAAGCTGGAAGAAATCATGAAGCACATTAATAGGGAGATGAAGCATAATTAGAGGAGATGAAAAATTAGGTGTAATTAGGAGGAATTAATTCAATTAATAATTCAATATTCCTCATAAAGGCAATAATTAGCATTTATGAAATTCTAAAATTCCATAAACTAGAATTAGCCAATTAATTAATTAGAAATTAATTAATTGTGAAGACTTAGGATAAAGAATGAATAAATATAATTTATTCATAAAGAATAGGGACAAATCTTAGGTTATTCATCCCAAGAGAATAAATTAGTGGATTATTGATCAAATTGAAGGCATTAATGTACAATTGATTTGATTTTGATAGTATTGATAGGATTATGATAACTTTGAGGCATTGATGAACTTTGAAAATGCGCTCAAATAATGATGTTTGAAATTGATCAAATAGAATCAATGAACTTTGATGATGCCATAGGATTGAAATGGGAATAGGGAAACATCGATGAACTTGGAAAATTTTCCTGAGATAATGATGATATACAATAGCATTGATTAACTTGGACAATACTATTGGAATTGACGATAGGTTGATAACGATAACATCGATGAACTTGGACAATGTTATCAAAATAGATGATAAAAGGATACGAAGCATTGATGAACTTGGATGATAATCCTAGAATGATGACAAGATTGATTAGATTTATAAAATGGTTTGATCGATTTGAAATTGATTTAATTAGGCATCGATGATCTTGGACAATGCCCCAGAATAGTTGAAATGAGTCCAAAACAATTATGAAATGATTAGGAAGAGAATAGAATAGATTTGAATTTATTTAGGATGATTTTATATGGTTTAGGATTGAATAGGATCGAATAGGATCTATTTGGGGTTGATCAGAATCGATTAGGAAAATGACCAATTTGATGAAGAGAATAGAAATATTAGCAAATAATTGAACAATTTTGCAATATCCAATTATTGACAAAAGACACAATGTTGTCATATAATAAAGATCATATTTGCAACATAGAGGAATAATTAGATCACAAAATAATGTTTCAATTGTAATCCCAAAAATTTTAAAACACGTAGACTAGTAGGCTCGAACCATTTTTGGGTGTCTACATAAAAAATGGTGAACAAAATAAGAGATTTTCTCAGGCAGTTTGTGGGGCAAAGCCTCCACAATCAGATGCAGTTGTGAATCTAGTTGCACAAGACAATATGCCTCCTTAATCAAATGAAGGTGAAAATAAGAAGATTATTTCTACGCCTGATACTCGGGAAAAAAAACCGAGGGAATGTCGGGATAAGGAGGATGTTTCTCATTAGAAGGACAGGTATGTGAATGATGGAAAGACTATGGAATGTAACTTGATTGACTAGTAGGATGAGGTAGCCAAAGTGGAGGATGGTTGGGTGACTGTGAAAGGAAAAAAAAGAAAAGAAAACACAATCATTATTTGATATGACCCTTCGATCACATAGGAAGGGAGGGGTTAATTGTAAATCTTTATTGTTACTTGACTTTATCCAGGTTTGTTGATAGGTCTTTCCAGTTTTCTATATTTCGGGGGAGTTGACGCCCCTTGATGTAGTCTCTTTATTTTTCCTTTTTCCTGGAAATTTGGCTCCCTTATTGTAGCCTTCACTAGGCCCAGCCAGGTTATTTTTCTGGGTTTAATTAATAAAAACAACCTATTACCGATCAAAAAAATTAAACCCTTTTTCTTCTATTATTTAAATAAATATTATTATTTATTTGGATAATTCATTATCCTTTTCTCTTTTAAATTAAATAAATTTTATTTATTTAATTTTTAGCCTTTTTCCTCTATTTACTAAATAAACATTTTTTGTTTATTTTCTAAATTCATTAAGCATTTTCTTCTATTTTCTAGCCAATCATGAGCAATCACATGGATCAACTCCAAAATTTTGAGCTTGTGACACTTGTCACTTGTCTCTTCATTTGACATTTTAAAAATTCAACCCCCTCTCTTTAACCACTTAATCCTAGCTACTCATTTATTTTGCCTCTTAATCTTTGTCACTCCCACCAAAACCCTACCTAACCTTCAATCTCAGCCACTCATTTTCCACCTCTTAATCCTAGCCCTCTATTTTTCATTTCAAGTCCATAAAAGGAGGTATCACTCCTCATTTTGAAACTAGTTAGTGAATTGAGCATTTTGCATACTTGAGCATTTTGAGCACTTGCACATTTGAGCAATTGAGCACTTTAATTTTCATGTTAGTTTAGTTTTTCATTTCAAAATCTAGATATTACATGTTAGGTAATGGAATCAATATAGTTTCTAATCTCTTGCTTTTGCATTCTTAGAATAGGTTTTGTATTTGCATTCATCATTTGAGATATTTGGGGCAAGTTTATGTTGGAAATTAGATAAGTAACTGAGAGGGGAGGGGTGAATCAGTTACTCAAAAAAAAATCCTTTGTCCCTTAGATGTCTTAAATAGTTTAAGAATGTTACTCAGTTAATTAAGATATTCTTCTGTAACTCAGGTGTCAAAGAAATATTTATAATATCCAATGCAATTATACTTTAGAGATTAAGTGCAGAAACATAAATCATAAAAAAAATAACATATACATAGGTGACACAAATATTTAACGTAGAAACCCAATAGGGAAAAACCACCAATGTAACTAGTTACTATTTTTCACTCTTCTGAAGCGAGCCCTGTTAGAAGCCAACCCTGTTAAAGATTACAATAACACACTATTAGGTGTGACCTTGTTAAAGGATTTAATCACCCTATGAGGAGTGGCCTTGTTAGAGGTCTTTAACACTTCAACATAGAAATTCTACCTTGTGAGAGGATTTACAAAAAGACTGTTAAGTCTACTCTATTAAGAGATTTTAGATCACTACTACAATTGTTAGAAAGTAACAATGAATTAACCTGTATGTGTAAGCAATTATCTTTGCTTATTCAGATCTCTGTTCTAATTATAATTGGATCCTTTCTAATCAGATGCTCTATTGCAGCTCTGAGTGACCTGTACTCAATCAGAATCCTATCTAATTTTGCCTTCACTCTTCATATCATAGAATTCCACACTTCTTTTCTCTTGCACTTGCTCACATTCAATCCAAACTTGACCTTTCATTTATATGGTAAGACATATCAAGTCAGCTTGAATATACTTCCAAACAATAAATCACAATTCAGTCAGCCTCATATAACCAATTAATTATAGAATATAAATCACTGTTAGTCGGCTGCCACTGAATGCCCGACCAAGACTGAAATACCTGAGTGACCTAGTAAATACTGAACTTCTTCAATGCTCGACTGAACAATACTAAAATAACTCATTCTATTCACCAACTCTGCTCGGTCTGAATGTAGACATTTGTGTAACATCACTACATAAGTGTAAATACATGTGTAACATCAATGACAATACATAATTGAATAATTGTCTTCAACAATCTCCCTCTTTGGCATTGATGGCAACACAACATGTCATAATACAAAGAATTGTAGAGCAACAAAAAAAAATTATTAATGTCTTTAGCTTCATTCTGATTCTCATCCAAAAAATCCCTTTGACATCAAAATCTCCCTCTTACTGTATTATACAAAAACTCTCCCTCTATTATCTTATTCTTATGTATTATAGAAAATTCTACCTCTTTGACACAGATGCCAAAGACACTATCTCCACAAATACCAATAGTCAGTACTATTTCACTTTGTAATTGTAATGTTCCTGAGTGTACTAATTCATTTGCAATGTTCTCTGATATACCTGCATCAACTGATAGATCTTCACTGTCCCTTGGGTTGATGCATCACTAAACTGTATTTTAGTGAGCTTCAGTTAGGGGAAGCACCCCTAGCTTTCCTCTTAGATACAAGAATGCATACTTAGGTAAAGGTTTGGTGAATATTTCTGTAACTTGTTCTTTGGTATTCACATATTCCAACCTTATTTATTTTGTACCAATTCCCTCAAAAAATGATACTTTATTGCTATATGCTTGGTTTTTGTGTGGATCACGGGATTCTTTGAAATGTTAATGGCACTGGTGTTGCCATAGTAGATAATGACTAAATATTTTACTTCTTCCTTCATTCTTGACAACAACTACTTGATCCATATGATGTTTGAACAGTTCAGTGTTGCAGCAACATATTTTGTCTCTGATGTAGACTAAGAGATACAAATTTTTTCTTGCTAGTCCAAGACACTAACCTCTTTCCAAGAAAGAAAGCTCCACCACTAGTGATTTTCCTTTCATCGACACTTCCAGCCCAATCAGCATCAGTGAATGCCTTTAAATTAAATTTTCCACCTTTCTTATACCATAAACCATAGTCTTCAATACCCTTCAGATATCTCAGAATTCTTTTGATTGCCATTAGGTGATTATCTCTAGGATTAGCTAAAAATCTTGCAACAATACCAACTGTCAATGCAATATCAGGTCTAGTGTGAACAACATATTGCAATTTTCTAATCATGGATCTGTAGTTGGTCTGATCTACCTCCTTTGAATCATCATCTTTAGACAATTTATGTCCAATGCACATGGGTGTTCCAACAGGTTTGGAATCTTCTATACCAAATTTATTAAGTATCTCCCTGATATATTTTGATTGAATAATATAGATACCATCCTTCATTTGATGTACTTGTAATCCAACAAAGAATTTTATCTCACCAAACATAGACATCTCAAATTCTTTACTCATAGCTACAGAGAATGCTTTACATAGGGCGTCATAACCAGTGAATAATATGTCATCAACAAATATCTCTGCTAATAGTATTTTGTTTTTTGGTCCTTCTTTGATGTACAGACTATTGTTATCATTGGTTCTCTGAAATCCAATACTTACTAGATAGCTATGCAGTCTTTCATAGCAGGCTCTGGGCGCTTGCTTCAGTCCATACAATGCTTTGTGTAGCTTGCAAACCATATTCCTTCTGCTAGGATCAAAAAATCCTTCAGGTTGTTCAATGTAGACTTCTTCTTCTAGGATTCCATTTAGAAATGTAGATTTCACATCCATTTGATATACTTTGTATCCTTTATGTGCAGCATATGTCAGAAGAGTTCTGACTCCTTCAAGTCTTGCAACTGGAGCAAATGTTTCTCCATAGTCAATACCCTCTTCTTGAGCATGTCCTTTACAAACTATTCTGGCCTTGTTTCTAGAAACTTTACCATTTTCATTCATCTTATTTCTAAAAACCCACTTGGTTCCAATCGCATTCTTGTCCTTTATCCTAGGCACAAGAGTCCAAGTTTTGTTCTTCTCAATCTGCTCAATTTCTTCATTCATTGCTTCTATCCAACTTTCATCATTCAATGCATCTTTAACAGTTATAGGTTCAAATTCACTTAGTAAGCATGTACCTTTGACTTTTTCCTTGTCATTACACCTTATGTCTGATCTCCAATTATCTGCCTAGGTGCATGATGCCTCTTAACATATTTTGAAAGTACAAGATCCTTTAGTCTAGATTCTAGACTTGATCCACTAGTTCTATCATTTTCAAACATTCTTTCATGTTCCTTTGTCTGATGCTCAGGTTCCACTATTTGTGACTTGGTTCCCTCTATTTGTGACTCAGGTTCCTCCGTCTGTGACTCAGTTCCCTCTACTTGTGACTCAGTTCCCTTTGTCTGTGACTCGGTCTCTTCTACCAATAGCTCAGGTTGCATAGTTTGCAACTCAGGCTGCACAATTTGTGCTAGTATATTTAGTGGTCAAAAATTCTATTGTCCAATCACCATTTTTTGATTCATAGGTATAGTATCAAGTTCATGACACACAAAGTTCCTGTAGTCTTTAGGATCTTTACTGCTCTTCTCTTTGTATTTTTTGCAAACTCGTCAATCTTGACATGTACACTTTCTATGACTTTATGAGTAGTAATATTTAGACATTTGTATGCTTTTCTTTTACATGAGTAACCTAGGAATAATCCTTCATCACCTTTTGCATCTAGTTTTCCATTTCTTGCTTCCTTCAAGATGTAGCATCTACTTCCAAACACTTTGAAATAATGAACATTAGGTTTATAGTCATACCATAATTCAAAAGGTGTCTAATTACTACCTTTCTTTAGTTGAACTCGGTTTAAGGTGAACACTGTAGTGCTGATGGCCTCCTTCCAGTATTTGGCATCAAGATTCTTATCAATCATTAGGGTTCTGGCACAATCTATGATGGATCTGTTTCTTCTCTCTGCTATTCCATTTTGTTGTGGTGTACCAGGGGCAGATACATGTATTTTGATTCCTCTCACATTATAGAATTCATTGAACTCATTAGAAATGAATTCTCCTCCTTTGTCAGATCTTAGGCATTTTAGTTTCTTTCTTGTTTCCTTTTCAACTCTTGCAAGATACCATTTGAATTTTTGAAAAGCTTCTAATTTCTCTCTGAGAAACATGACAGTCATCATTCTGGAATGATCATCAAAAAATAGAATAAAATACTTCTCTCCAGTATATCTTGTTGTTCCAATTGGTCCACATAGGTCAGTATGTACCAATTCCAAGACTTCATCAGTATTGTAATTCTTTCTTTTGAAACTAGTCTTGCTCATCTTTCCAATTTGACATTGTTTGCATATTGCTAACTCGGGTTTCTTCAAAATAGGAATACCTCTGACTCTCTTTTTCTTTCTTATGTTTACCATATTACCAAAGTTTACATGACACAACCTTTTATGTCATAACCATCTTTCTTCTACTTGTGCAATAAAGCATGAACCTTCAATGAGATCGAGATAGAATAGATTACCTTTTGTTTGTTTTCTAGTTCTGACTAGGTTCTCTTTACCATCCAGGAGTTTGGCCTTACCATTCATGAATTCTACCTTGAAGCCAATGTTGTTCAGTTATGCTACACTAAGTAGATTTCCCCTCAATCCTTCAACCCAATAAGCATTATCACATTTGATTCCTTCTATTAGAACAATGCAACCTTTTCCTCTTACAGGGCAAGTTTCATCATTCCCAAAACTGACACTCCCACCATCATAGTGTTCAAGGTGTTCAAACTTTGTCTTATCACTAGTCATGTGATGAGAAAAACCACTATCAATTATCCATGTGTCATTTTTATTGATGTGTGAAAAAAGTGTTATCTTTTCATCTGACTCATTCTTAATAGCAATATAAACCATTTCTTCTTCTTTATCACTGTCAGAATCTTTAGCAATATAAAAAGACTTCTTACCTTTATCCTTGTAGCTTTTTTAGTTATTGAAATCTTTCTTGCCTTTGAATTTGTTGAAATTTTTCTCATCTTTGTCTTCTTTGTTCGGACACTTTGCAGCAATGTGACCAACCTCATTGCATGAAAAACAAATCAATGGTATCTTTCCTCTGTATTTTCCTTTTGCATCTCTTCTTGAAAGTAATGCTTTAATGATGTCAAAATATTCATCACCACTGTCACTTTAAATTTGCTTCCCTTTTGAGTATCTATCCTTCTTACCAATGTTCAATTTTGCTTTGAATGCAGACTCAAGATTGCTAGAGCTAGGAGAGTAATTGTCAAAGTTGTCCAGCTCAAAAGTTGTAAGCCTTCCTAATAATATATCTAGAGTTATATCTTTATTGCACCTCATCTCTTGAATGGCTAAAACTCTAATAGCATAGATAGGAATTAAAGTTCTTAGTACCTTGCTGACCACTGTTGTATCTTCAATTATTCTACCTGTAGCTCTGATGGCACTCACAATCTTCTTGATTCTTTCATTGTGTCTTGTAATGTCTTATCCTTATTTCATTTTCATCTGGTCAAATTGTCCTCTTATAATTTCTGCTTTGGCTCTCTTTACATTTGCATCTTCTTGATGAATGTCCTATAATTTCTTCTACATATCATAGGTTGTAGGGTAGTCCTTGACTTTATCAAATTCCAAGTAGCTGAGTGAAGAAGCTATGTCAATCATCATTATGTTATGAAGCTTTCATTCCATCATCTATTCTACAGTTATAGTCCCTGTTGGTTCAACATATTTTCTCTCCAAAAATTGTGAACCAACATCTCCGATAGTAGATAGATGTAGCTTCATCAGCTCCTACCGTGCTAGGAAATTGTCTTTGTTTAGCTTAGGGATCTCCCTTCTATAAGACATCTCTGATCTTTAGCTTAGGCTTTGAAACCTTCTTTGAAAGCACTTGAAGCTCTAATACCAATTATTGGAAATGAGATAAGTAACTGAGAGGGGAGGGGTGAATCAGTTACTCCAAAAAAAATCCTTTGTCCCTTAGATGTCTTAAATACTTTAACACTGTTACTCGGTTAATTAAGATATTCTTTTGTAACTTGGGTGTCAAAGTAATATTTGTAATATCCAATGCAATTATACTTTAGAGATTAAGTGCAGAAACATAAAGCATTAAAAAAATAACATATACACAGATGACACCAAGATTCAACGTGGAAACCCAATAGGGAATTACCACCAATGTAACTAGTTACTATTTTTCACTCTTCTGAAGTGAGCCCTGTTAGAAGCCAACCCTGTTAAAGGTTACAATAAAACACTGTTAGATGTGACCTTGTTAAAGGATTTAATCACCCTATGAGGAGTGGCCTTGTTAGAGGTCTTTAACACTTCAACATAGAAATTATAACTTGTGAGAGGATTTACAAAAAGACTGTTAAGTCTACTCTGTTAAGAGATTTCAGATCACTGCTACAATTGCTAGAAAGTAACAATGAATTGACCTGTATGTGTAAGAAATTATCTTTGCTTATTCAGATCTATGTTCTGATTATAACTGGATCCTTTTTTATTATATGTTCTATTGCAGCTCTGAGTGACCTGTACTCAATCATAATCCTATCTGATTTTGCCTTCACTCTTCATATCACATAATTCCACACTTCTTCTTTTCTCTTGCACTTGCTCACATTCAATCCAAACTTGACATTTCATTTATATGGTAAGCCATGTCAAGTCGGCTTGAATATACTTCCAAATAATAAATCAAAATTCAGTCGGCCTCATATAACCAATTAATTATAGAATATAAATTACTATTATTCGGTTGTCACTGAATGCCTGACCAAGACTGAAATGCCCGAGTGACTCGGTCAATACTAAAATAACTCATTCTATTCACCAACTATGCTCGATCTTAATGTAGACATTTGTGTAACATCACTACATAAGTGTAAATACATGTGTAACATCAATGACAATACACAATTGAATAATTGTCTTCAACAGTTTCACGTACTTGTACTCAAATCTTCATCCTTTTGCATTTATCATAGTGGGATTTTATTGCATTGTGTTGGGAGAGCACACCCCCAAATCTCTAAGAGAAATTCAAGCAATTCTTGGGTGCACTTGGTTTGGCTCATCGAAGGTTGTAGTGAAATTCTAGTTGTATTTCAAGTTATTTGCATGCTTTGATTTCTTTGTACTTCTTGTATTTGCATGTTTTCGCTTGTTGTGTAGCTACAGGTATTTTCATTACATACAATAATTTTCTTATTCTTCTAGTTTAGTTGTTTTATATACACACTTGAAATGTATCTACTTACTTTATATCAATAAAATTATTATTGTTACCGACCAAAAAAAAACTAGTTACCACTGTGATTCATGTTAGAAACCAAAGCTTTCTCACCTACTTCTAAGGTTTCTTCCTTTACTAAAACAAACACAATTTATTCTTCATCTCTTCCATTAGATTCTTCATCAGTAACACCTTCCTCAACTAGGTAGCATGATTTCTTGATTTTATCCTGGAATCTTCTTGGCTTCTCCTTCCTTTCATTGCCAGGGAATCTAGAAGCAATGTGTCCAATTTTGTTACATGCAAATCATTTCAATGGTAACTTACCCTTATATTTACCTTTCCCTTTAGGCATCCTTTTAGAAAATAAAGATTCTAATTCTTCCAGTTCTCTTTCTTCAGATAAGATAGATTCATAATCATTAAGATAACATGCTGAAGAATTGTTAGTTATCTCTTTTCCTTTCCTAGATGGTGCAAGAGTCAATGATGATTTTAATTTAGCTTCAACTTTAGGGATACTATTGTCATAATTGCTTAGCTAAAATAAAATTAATTTCCCTATTAATGCATCAAGAGTAACAGTAAAGGTTCCTAGAGAGCTAAGTTCTTGTATGGTTGAAACCCTAATAGCATACTAAGGCATTAGAGTTCTCAACATTTTTCTTACCACATCCTCCTTAGGAAGATTACCACCAACACCTTCGATATCAGCAACAACTTATTTGATTCTCTAAGTGTATAGCTCAATGTTTTCATTTTCTTGCATCCTCATATCATTATACTTTCCTCTCAAGCTATCAACCTTTTCTTTCTACACATGTGGATCTCCACCATAGACGGTCTTCAACTTTTCCCACATCTCATTATCAGTATCCAAGTCTTTTATATCAACATACTCTACAACAAAAAGAGTACTAGCAATAGTTTCCATAGTATCATAATGTTCTAACCTTTCCTTCAAGTGATCTGCAGTTAGGGCTCCTGAAGGGACATGTGATGTCCCCTTATTTGAGCTAGTCTCATGGTTACTAGTCGTTAGCCCGTCTGCCATGGTCTCGAGGGCCAACTTGGACATCAGATGGATCCTATGACTATTTGGCCTAGATACTTAGTGGCGGGATGAATGTATTTATAGATGGTTGGATGTGAAGGGGATCATCAAGCTCTTTCCGATGATCTATTCTGCCCGAATTTCTAAGGGCATTTGCAATGTGTTTTTAATATTTGAAGTCATGCCTATAGAATGATCCTCTAACTTAAATATTTCTAATGTCTTCCCTAAGTCACTATTAAAAATTATCACCCCTTTAATATAGGAGACATGGTCAGCGCATTAGGGAAGGAAAGCCCATTTTTATGTTTATCCCACATTATCATGGGAATAGAAGTCGCCTAGTATGGGAAGCTTCTAAAACACTACTGGGGAGCCATTTGGAGGCATGCAAATATGATATCAAGAAATTATGGAAACATAATAGTTTCCAAAATCAGTGGTGTTGTTGATAACTGACAGGATCTAAGGATGTACTCCCTCACATCTGACATCCTTCTCACTGTTGAGAAAACATACAGTCAGGGGGATTGGGAAGAGCTTGGTGAAGATCCTTCAACTTAAGCTACCGTAAAGACAAAATAGGATAACCATTAGCCATGGGAGGTAGAATCTCAGTTCAAAGTAAAGGAGAGTAAAGAAGCCATTTTTCATGATAGTAGAAGTTCTCATGGTTTTTTGATAAGTCTGATTTTGCATGCATAAGACTCCTATAGGGAGTTAAGATGATACTTTATGTGGGAGTGTTATATGCACTCACCCATCGGGCTACGCACCTCCAGCAATACGGAGGGTCAAGACAAGAAGAGAGAGCCACACCTGGTCATGTATATGGTAGCCATACTGCAAATCACACACAGGCCTATGAAGCAGAGCATATATTCTATGGGAAGCTGGAACAACTATTCAACATTAGCGTACTAGATGCTCTATTGACCATGCACATCTTCAAAAAGTGAGTGGAACAATCCTTGATATGTCGTGTAAGAAGTATGTTATTGCATTGATAATAATGGCTGTATTTGATGACTGTTAGCATTTCCTCTCAAATACATATTGTCTCTAGATAAACTAGACATAACAGTAGTGTGTGGTATTACTCAGTCTTGTTTTCATGAATAAGAATATTTTGTATTATCTCTGCTGGAAATTTGTATTGCATTGAGATAAATCAGTTAGCTCTAAGTTATATCACAATAGCACCTGCATAAACCAAAACAACAGCACCCCAGTTAGTTACCGACCAACTATTCAACATAATTACCTTAGTGACAGGAAGGCCCAGTAATTGCAGAAAATCAAGCAGGTCATTCCAGTGGTATCAGAGCCTCAAAATCCTGCAACCTGTGGGAAAGAAAGAATAAATACTCCTTGAAAATATACTAAAAACAATGATCAGTTAAATACGCAATAGGGAAAAAATCCTTATAATTTTTGAAACACAAGAGTCAGGTATAACAAAAATCAGAATAACCAAGAGGAACTGTTTGAATCGTCAACACATATTGAGGTAGAGGATAGTCATACTGAGACTGACGAAGAATTTTTTTTTGATCAAGTGGATAACATGGGTGATAGGAATGTACGGTGAGGCTATGATGAGATAGCTCCTAGATACTCTATCCCAGGGACAATGAATGCAATAGGAAAAAAAATAGCGTATGGAAATGATGATGCAATTAATGGCTAGACAAATGAGAGTCAACATGAACAATAATGTAGGTGATAATAATGAAGGAAATATAGGGAATAATCAGGGTGACCGGAATGGGCTAAACGACCCAAATGGGGGTGCGTAGGTGGTTGATAACTTTCCTCCAGCACCTAGACCATCAAGGATTTTTTTTTTCTAGACATATTGTTCCTAATTTTCCACCTAGAATACCAGTTCAACAAGGACAAGAACCATGGATTACTGATTTATAGGTGCATTTTAGGAGAGACTGGAAAGCTGGTGGTGAGGATTTAATGGTGAATATCACCTTCTACAAATACATGGATGTAAGTCTTAAGCACATGCCTAGAATTGGAAATAAAGGACAAGACTTTGACTTGCAAAATAAGGTTAGCAAATTTACATTACCTTATTTTGATGGGTCTGGAAAAACCACTACTAGAATTTAGGTCCAAAAGGTGGACATGTATTTCTAGCTGAATCTTATGCCAGAGGAAGAGGTCATAAAATTTGCAGCATTACACCTAGATGGGCTACCACATGGATGGTGGCACCATGGCATGATTATAATGGGTCACAATTAGATCACTTCCTACATAGATTTCATAGAGATGTTAATGGAGAGGTTTGACACTAAGGATTTGGAGTTACACTTTAAAGAATTAGCACAGCTAAAATAAATAGGTCCAGTGGATGCATTTATCATAGATTTTTAGAGGTTATCAGTTCTGGTCACAGATGTTACCCCTAGAAAACTATTGATGCTCTTCATGGATGGTCTCACGGAACCTTTGAGGGGTTGGACTAAGGGACTGAATCCGGATACATTAAAAGAGGACTTTAAAAAGGTGAGAGATATGGAACCTTCCACATCTAGAGATAAATATTATTCTAAGGGAACTAGTTACAAAAAAGATAGGGACAAGAAGATTTTTCAGAAGGAGTTACCCCCTCGGACTGAAACAAAAAGGTTGGACAGTGATACACTCAATGAGTTAAGGAGAAGGAAACTTTGTTTCCACTGTAGGGAACCTTGGGACTTATCACACAAGTGTACTATAAAGGCAAAGGTAGCCCAAATAGAATACTTCTCAGTAGAGGAATCAGTCTCTGAGGATGAGGGGTCACAGTCTGATCTAGAGGGGAGTGATGAGGCGAAACCTGCATAAGAGAAACCAGAGGGTGGGAAGCTTATTGCATGGCTCTCATGTGATGATCAGGTAATAAATTTTAGGGTGAGGAGCATGATTTAGGGGCAGAGATTTATCACATTAGTAGACACAAGTGCTACTCAAAACTTCATTTCAGAGAGATTGGTTCAGAAGACCAAACTTCAGACTGAAGAGCATGGGGGCTTCAGAGTGATTATGGCTAGTGGGCATAAACTATAGAGTACCTGTGCGATAAAAAAATATGCACCTACGATTGGGGGATTATGATATGCTAGGGAGATTCTATGTAGTAGACCTACATGACTATGATTGTATATTGGGCATGACATGGATGAAGACACTTCATGAATTCACCTTTAACTTGGATAGGATGGATCTAAAATTTAAACATTGAGGTAATAAGGTGGTCATTAGAGCCCTCATAGACGTGGGGCTATAGGTAGTATCACTTAGATGCATGGAGAGGTTAATACATCATGATCAGGTTCAGTGGGCAACCAATATTGTTATCACATCAGAGGATAGTACACAGGAGAAGCATGATTATCCCTCACCGATATAGGAAATCTTGGACAAACACTCCAAAGTGTTTGAGGACTTCCCACCTAGTAGGCCACCGGATATGGGAATGGAGCATGTCATTGAGCTTGAGGAGGGGGAAAAGCCAGTCATCATCACCCCTTATAGACACCCAAAAAGGTATAAGAATGAAATCAAGAAGGCTATTAAGGAGCTTTTAGAGATGGGATATATCAGGCCTAGTAAGAGCCCATTCACTTTAGCAGTTGTTTTAGTTAAAAAGAAGGATGGGACATTCCTAATGTGCATAGACTATAAGGAGATC
Organism: Thuja plicata; assembly: GCA_018584345.1. Lineage (NCBI taxonomy): Eukaryota > Viridiplantae > Streptophyta > Pinopsida > Cupressales > Cupressaceae > Thuja > Thuja plicata. Next base: position 278,369 of record MU225891.1, read on the forward strand.
AATAAGAAAACTATTAATAACTAATATGAGATTCCCAAAATTGATGATTTAATTGATGAACTTCATGGGGTTTTCTATTTTTTAAAACTTGACTTGAGGTCTGGCTACCATCAGATTCAAGTTAGGAAAATTGATATTGAGAAGACTGCTTTCTAATGTCACTTTGGGCACTTTGAGTTATTAGTCATGCCTTTCAGTTTGACTAACGCTCTGGAAACCTTCCACTCTTGTATAAACAAGATTTTCAGGGATCAGTTGAGGAGGTTTGTGTTAATCTTCTTTGATGATATTCTCATCTACAGCAAAACTTGGAAGGAGCACTTACAACACCTTGACATCGCATTGGGTATATTGGAGAGAGAGTCCTTGTATGCAAAAATGTCAAAGTGTGAGTTTGGGATGATAGAGTTTCTTTATCTGGGGCATATCATTAGTGTTGAGGGTGTTTGTGTGGACCCAGATAAGATTCACGCTATTATGGATTGCCCCCTCCCAGAAACCTATCACACCTTAGGGGTTTCATGGGCCTATGTGGTTTTTATTATCATTTTGTGAAGTTCTACTCACAATCGGCAGACCCCCTTACAGACTTGACTCTAAAGGATGCTTTCGAGTGGACTGATAGATCTCAGCAGTGCTTCGATGGGTTCAAACAGTTGATGAGTTCTTGTCCGGTGTTAACCACCCCAAAAAAAATTTAGACCCTTCGAGTTGCACTATGATGCATCAGGAGAGGGAGTTGGGGAAGTACTGATGCAAGATAGACATCTGATTTCTTATGAGAGAAGGAAATTGAGGGGTGTTGAGAGGAGTTACAACATATATGACAAGAAAATGTTAGCTATCATGCATGCATTAGATAAGTTCAAACAGTACCTAGTGGGTAGAAAATTAACAGTCAAAATAGATCATAACAGTATGAAGCATTTCCTTGGACAGTAAGAGTTGAATGATAGACAACAGAAGTGGGTCAGCAAATTATAGGCTTACAACTTGGACATAGTTTTTGTTAAGGGAAGGAAGAATGTAGTTGTTGATGCATTATCTCGCAAACCACATTTATGTGTTGTTGGCACGTTAACAGATGATTGGAAAGAGCTGATTTTAGCTGAGTATGCTAAGGATGATTGGGTTGCATGTATAATTAGGGGCATAATACATGATGAGAGCTATATAGTGGCAAATGATTTGATCATCTATAAGGACAGGATTTGGTTGGTGACGGTATATGTAGTTAAGCAGAATATTCTTAAATCCTTTCATGACTCACCTATGGTCGGTCATTAGGGATACTTCAAAACTTATAGACAAGTAAGAGATTTCTTCACTTGGAAGGGGCTCAAAATAGTTGTGCTACAACATGTACGAGAGTGTCAAGTATGTCAATAGAATAAACATGAGCACACATTTCTAGGAGGGTTATTATAGCCCTTACCAATTTTGGAGAAGAAATGGGATAGTTTTTTGATGGATTTTATCACCTGCCTCTCCAAAGCCCAAGGTCAGTATTGCATCTATGTGGTGGTAGATCATTTAACCAAGTTTGTGCATTTCTTTTCCATTGTATCTACACATACTGCAGTACAGGTAGTAGATTTATTCTTCTAGGAAATATTTATATTACATGGATTACCATGAACAACCGTTAGTGATCAAGACAGTTGGTTTATGAGCATTTTTTGGTAGGATATTTTTAGGTTATGTGGGACAGAGCTCACCCCGAGCACTAGTTACCACCCTCAAACCGACGGCCAAACTAAGATAGTTAATAAATGGGTTGAGGGATATCTTTGTAAGTACATAGCAAGGAAACAAACGGCATGGGTAAAATGGTTGCACCTTGGTGAGTACTGTTACAACACTACTTACGAAAAGTCCATAGAGATGACACCTTTCATGGCCCTCTATGGATATGATGCTCCCATTTTCCTAGATTTGTTGTTCAGTGATAGCAGGGTGCCGAGGGATGGAGATTTGTTGTAGGAGAATCATGATATTATGAGGTCCTTGAGGGAAAATATGCAGAAGGCGCAGAACCAACAAAAACAATATGTAGATCAATGTAGGGTAGAGCGATCATTTAATGTGGGTGACATGGTTTACCTCATGTTACAGCCCTATGGGCAATCCTCTCTTAAGAGGAGTGGCGCTGAAAAGTTAAAATCATGCTATTACGTGCCTTTCAGAGTACTCCGGAGTGTTGGAGAGGTATCTTACGAGTTAGAGTTACCAATAGATAGTCAGATACACAACATCTTTCATGTGTCATGCCTCAAAAAGGCATTGGGACACAATGTGGTTCCTTCATCAAATTTACCACCCCTAAATGATGAGGGGAAGTTGGTGTTAGTACCTAAGATCATACTGGACACCAGGGAGCATAAACTTTGGGGAAGAACTATCATAGAAAACCTAGTGCAGTGGAGGAATCTACCTATTGAGGATGCTACCTAGGAGAGGGAGGACAACTTGCAGCATCGTGAGCTAAGATTTCTTGAGGGCAAGCAATTTTAGGATGGGTGGACTGTGATGTCCCCCTTTTTGAGCTATTCTTGTGGTTACTAGTCATTAGCCCGTGTGCCATGGTCCCGAGGGCTAACTTGGACATCAGAGGGATCCTGTGACTATTTGGCCTAGATACTTAGTGGTGGGTCAAATGTAGTTATAGATGGTTGGATGTGAAGGGGATCATCAAGCTCTTTCTGATAAGCTATTCCATGCAACTTTTCAAGGGCATTTGCAATGTCTTTTTAACATTTAAAGTTGGGCCTATAGAATGATCCTCTAACTTAAATATTTCTAATGTCTTCCATAATTCACTATTAAATATTATCACCCCTTTAATAGAGGAGACATGGTCAACACATTAGGGAAGGAAAGCCCCTTTTTATGTTTATCCCACATTGTTGTGGGAATAGAAGTCGCCTAGTATGAGAAGCTTCTAAAATGTTGTTGGGGAGCCATTTGGATGCATGTGAATATGATATCAAGAAATTATGGAAATACAATAGTTTCTAAAATTAGTAGTGTTGTCGATAACTGACAGGCTCTGAGAAGGTACTCCCTCAAAGCTAACATCCTTCTCACTGTTGAGAAAACATATAGTTAGGGGGATTGGGAAGAACTCGATGAAGATCCTTCAAGTTATACTGTCGTAAATACCAAAGAGGATAACCATTATCTATGGGAGGTAGAATCTTGGTTCAGAGTAAAGGGGATTAAAGAAGTCATTGTTCACAATGTTGGAAGTTCCCATGGTTTTGTGAGAAGTTTGTTGTTGCACGCATAAGACTCCTACAAGGAGTCAAGCTGATACTTTATGTGGGAGTGTTATATGCACTCACCCATCAGGATACACACCTCCAACAATAGGGAGGGTCGAGACAAGAAGATTGAGCCACACCTGGTCGCGTATACAATAGCCACATTGCAAATCACCCACGGGCCTATGAAGCAGAGTAGATTTTCTATGGGAAGCTGGAACAACTATTCAACATTAGCGTACTGGATGTTCTACCGACCATGCTGACACAAGGAGAGAGAGGACAAGGCCTAGGGCACACCCAAAATCTTTCACCTTACAGACACAATGCAGAAATAGCACAATAACATTATGAGAGAAGAGAAATGCAGAGATCCTTTGTATTAAATTATCAAACTCATTGCATTCCAGGATGTAAGGCCTTCCTGGTTATAGCCATATACATAGAAATGTATTACAATTTGACCTTCTTACAACAAAGATCTCAGATCTACAATATCTTAATATTTTCATTCTTGCTGTGAGACTTGCTACCAAACTAAGAACATACAAAAGAATATATACAAGAGACCAACAAGGAATTTGGTGCTCAAAACCCAAAGGAGAGACCTAGATTTAGGTCCGCATGGATCCCAAGATAGATCCCAAATAAATCCAGCCTACGAAAATTAAATGAAGAAGTCGGCCACAGCTCCAACTCCAAAAATAAACCAACCCAGCTAGGGCATGACCGAGCAATAGAGCACTAGGCCAAAGAAGAGCCAAGAAATAGCAACAGGCATGACCAAGCAACTCAGAAAGCATGTTGAGCAATAGAAGCTGAGCAGTAGAGAACAAACTAAGGAATGAAGTAAACATATTTTTGGTTGAGAAGGATTGCCAAAGACCCAAGATGCTCTTGCATCAAACACCTGGGGTTGAAAAGAAATGATTCCCCAAATCATGCATCAGGTCCAAACTGAAATGAATCCAACATAGATTGAGAAATCCAAGATGAGTCCTCAATCGGCCTATTTTTCCACTTTACCAAATATTCCATGTATTATTTTCCTCTTGTACTTCTACCAACTCTCTGTTTCAAGATCTTCTCAACTTCCTCTATCTATTTCTTAGGATAATCACTTGGTACGGTTACTTCTTTATCAGGTTCATGATATTCATACAAGTCTAAAATATTGAATATAGGTGATATATCCATGTCATCAGGTAATTCAACTTCGTAAGCATTTCCACTATCAAATCTCCTCAGTATTTTACAAGGACCAAATTTCTTCATCTTCAGTTTCCCATATGTTCCAATAAAAAATATTCCTTTCTTCAAATGAACCATCAAAGCATCATCAACTTCAAATTTCTTATGTCTTCTTGATCTGTCTGCATCATCTTTGTATTTCTGATTACTTTTCTCCAGCTTTTGTTTTACATCCTCATGCAATGTCTTCATAAATTCTGCAAATTCCTCTGCTTCAGCACTTCTTTTCTCTTCACCAACAATGTCTCTCAAATCTAATATACCTCTAGGTTGTGTGCCATGAACAATCTCAAAAGGTGTCTTTCCAGTACTTCTGTTTACTGAACTGTTGTATGCAAACTCTGCTTGTGCCAACATCAAATCCCAATTGCTTGGTGTGTCTCCAACTAAACATCTCAACAAGTTACCCAAACTTCTGTTTACAACCTTTGTTTGTCCATCAGTCTATGGATGAAATGTGGAACTAAATTTCAACTCGATATTCAAATTCTTCCAAAGTGTTCTCCAAAAATAACTTACAAACTTGTTGTCTCTGTCAGAGATGATACTCTTTGGTAATCCATGCAATCTGACAATCTCCTTGAAGAAAAGATCTACTATATGTACTACATCTGATATTTTCCTATATGGTATGAAATGTGTCATCTTGGAAATTCTATCCACAACAACAAATATAGACTCATTACCTCTTGCTGTTCTCGGAAGCCCAAGAATAAAATCCATGCTGATATCACTCCAAGGTTTCTTAGGAACAATAATAGGTGTATACAAACTAGTATTCTGACTTACTCCCTTTGCAACTTGACAAACTCCACAAATTCTTAAAAAAATTTGAACATCTTTATACAACTGAGGCCAAAAGTACCTCTCCTTCAACAGACTCAATATTTTATCAATGCCAAAGTGTCCAGCCAATCCACTACTATGTTTCTCCTTAATCAAATTAGTTCTCATTGAACCTCTTGGTATGCATAAATGAATTCCTTTGAACAACATATCTTCCTGAATGAAATAGTCTTCATACTTACTTGATTGATTTGTATTAGGTTCTCTACACACTCTCCACTGCTCTAAAAAATCAAGATCATTTTCATACAAATTCTTCATGTCATCAACGCCAAGAACTTCAATTCTAATTTCAGTCAACAAAGATCTTCTTCTACTTAATGCATCAGCAACTCTTTTAGAAACTCCACTCTTATGCTTAATCACAAATGTAAAGCTCTGCAAATATTCAACCCATTTCATATGTCTCTGATTTAACTTATTCTAACTACCCAAATATTCTAAAGCCTTATGATCAGTATACAACACAAATTCATTTGGCATCAAGTAATGTCTCCATTTCTTCATAGCTTGCACAATAGCATAGAATTCCTGATTATAGACAGAATATTTTCTCTTTTCATCATTCAACTTTTCACTAAAGAAAGCAATAGGTTTACCTTCTTGAGTCAACATAGCTCCAATTGCACTTCCACTTGCATCACATTCAACTTGAAATACTTTATTGAAATCAGGTAAGGCTATCATAGGTAATTCAGCAACCTTCAACTTTAAAGCTTCAAAACTCTTATCAGCTCCATGTGTCCATTTGAATTCTCTTTTGTCTCCTCTCATTGTTTTAGTCATAGCATTACAAATAGAACTGAAATTTCTGATAAAGTTCCTGTAAAAAATTTCCAATCCATGAAATGATCTCACCTTTGTAACATTCTCAGGTGTAGGCCAACTCGATATAGCTTCAACCTTTTCCGGATCCATCTTCAAACCATCAGTTGAAATTACAAAACCCAAATACACAAGCTCTTCTTTTATGAAGGAACACTTCTTCAGATTTATCAACAACTTTTCCTCTTTCAATCTCTACAATACTTGTTTTATATGCATCAAATGTTCTTCTCTGGTCTTACTGAATATTAGAATATCATCCAAATATACAATCACACACTTATTCAAGAATTTCTTCAAAACTTCATTCATCAGCCTCATAAATGTACTGGGTGCATTAGTTAAACCAAAAGGCATTACCAACCACTCATACAAACTTTCCTTTGTCTTGAAATAAGTCTTCCATTCATCACCTTCTCTGGTTCTGATCTGATGATATCCACTTTTCAAATCAATTTTGGTAAAATACTTTGCTCCACTCAAACAATCCATTATGTCATCCATTATTGGTATAGGAAACCTATACTTCACTATGATCTTGTTTATTTCTCTATAATTAGTGCACATTCTCCATTCTCCATTATTTTTTGGTGCCAACATAGCAGGTACTGCACATGGCCTCAAACTTTCTCTGATTAAGCCTTTCCCTGATGAACTTGAAAAGGAAATTGAGGGAGATGGAAAAGAGGGAGATGAAAGAGAGGAAAATAAGAATAAGGAAGATGGTGAGGAGGGTAATATGATGCAGCTAACTTTAAAGGCAGAGAAAATGAATAGTAAAAAAAGGAGAATGGGCCCAGATGTGGTTGGGTTTGAAAAAGATGACAGAATCCCAAAAAGCAAAGTAGACTATGCGGCTAATATGGAAGACTGGCTGAATGAGGAGATGATGTTTATGAAGATTCAATTAACTGAGATGCAGGAGGCAATGGATCCTTTTAAAGCCAAGGTTGAGGAAATGGAGAATAAGTTGATGATTAAGGTTAAAGACAGCAACAGAGAAGAGGAATTTACAAGTAGAGTTGATGAGATTGTGGAAGAAAAGCTAAAAGAGATGAAAGAACAAATAAGCCACAATGGGCACATGATATAGATTATCCTTAAGCCTAGCAATGAAGGGTTGCAAGTGTCGATTCAGAACCTGAAAGTGTTATACACTTATCTGGAAAGAAGCCTGCTGGAAAACACCACAATTATAATTGAAGAAAAGGTTGGAAGCTCGAGCCTTGGTCCAAGAACCCGAAGCAGAGTCAAAATAAAAGTCCCTAAGATCTTGAAAGAGATCTTGGAGCTAAAGGATTCCATTGACAAAATGGAAGAAATACAGAAGGAGGCTAAGGTAGCCTACCAGAAAACAATGTAATGTTTGTTCTGCTGGTCTAGAAATTTTGCTGGAAATTGTTCGAGCAGTTGTGCTAGAAGTTGTGCTAGAAGTTGTGCTGGTATCTATCCCTCTCTTTGGTAGTTTTTATTTTTTCATGTTTTAGGTCTTTTGTTTCTTGTTGGGTCCTGCCTTTTGTTCGTTGTAGGCATTCTATTTTTGTATGTGCCTTTGATGCCTATCTCTTGTAGCTTTTTGTAAAAGGTTTCGGGGTCCTTCAAAACTTATTTTTACCTTAATCAAAAACAACTCATGAACTTGTAAATTAAGCTCTTCATTCTCGGTAGGTGTTAACCTATGTGGTTCTTTATTTGGTAAACTAGCTCCAGGAATCAGATCCATATAGTGACTGATATCTTTGATTGGTGGAAAACCATCAGGTACATTATCTGAAATGATTTCTTTGTATTCAGTCAGCAACTTCTCAACTTCTGTAGGTATGTCATCTTCTACATTCTTACTTGGTTTTTTAGGAATCAAAGCATAACAAATATCATTTCTTTTCAGATCTTTAACAAACTATCTACCTTCCATTAGACAAACATTTACAAATGTACACAACTCATCAGCAGATTCTTCAATCAAAGGCAACAAAATTTGCTTCTTTGCATAAACCCAAATAGAATATATATTCAACCTTCCATCATGTATAGCATTTCTATTGTATTTCCAGGGTCTTCCCAACAAAATATGACAATGATCCATAGGCATGATATCACATAACACCTTGTCATAGTACTTTCTAATTTTTAGTTTCACAAAACATTGTTCACTCACCATTAATGTATGCTCATCTTTGATCCATGAGATCTGATAGGGCTTTGGATGTTTCATCCTCTCTAACTGCAAATTTGCAACCATTTCCTTAGATGCCAGATTCTATGAGCTTCCACTGTCAACAATGACTTTCCAAACCTTGTCAGCAACTCTACATCTGGTTTTGAACAAACTTTTCCTGATAGGATCTTGCTTATCTTTCTCACTCCATAGTATCCTTATGATCATGAGGTTATTTTGAGGTTCATTGGATGTCTTCTCTTGGATTAACGCATTTCTGCTACTGTTACCACCTTTCTTTCTTGCATGTGTACACTCAAAGGATTTATGTCCTTCTTCACCACAATTGTAGCAAGTTACTTGGAATCCTCTTCTTCTATATCCACCTCTAGAATAATTGCCTCTTCCTCGGTATGAATTTCCACCTTTCCATTTAGTTTTTCCTTTGTCTTGTCTAGTGTCTATATTTGACTTTTCTGGTTCAGATCTACTATTTTCACCATGACATCTACCTTTTCCTCTAGGGAATCTACCACCTCTACCTCTTTGTCTTTGTTCATATCTTATGTTCAACTTTTCTTTAGCCTTTAGGGCAAATTGATATGCCTCTTCAATACCTTCCATTTTGACCAAACTGATTTCATCTTGTATGGAACTTCTCAAGCCATTCAGGTATCTCGCAACTCTTTCCACTCCATCTTCAACATGTCCAGATGTGATGTCTAATCTATAGAATTCCTTAGTATAGTCTTTGACTGATATGTCCTTCTGCTTCAAACTTTGCATTCACCAGATTAGGTTAATCTGATAATCACAAGGTAGAAATTTGCCTTTCAATTTGTTAACCATCTTATCCCATACCTTGATCTTGTCTTTACCTTTCTTCTTTCTGTCCAATTGCAGGTGTTCCCACCATAAGGTTGCATGACCTTTCAATTTTTTTCTTGCAATCTTCACCTTATTATCTTCTGCAACATTCTCATATTCAAAATATGTTTCCATCTCAGTGATCTAGTCAATCAATTCATCAGAATCTAACTTTCCACTATACTCAGGAGGATCAAACTGAGGTGTAGATTTCAAACTTGTCAAAGCTCTCAGGAATCTTTCCTCTTCTTGATCCATCACAGGTGTAGGTGCATCTTCACCTTGAACCTCTTCAAATTCATCATCACTAACATCTTCAAGATGTCTTCCTCTGCGCTAGGCTATTTCAACAGCTTCCAATCTTGCAACCATCTGTCTAAGCATATCAGCTAGACCTTGATCAACATTTCCTCTCCCACGAATCATCTTGAAACTCTCTACAATTGTAGGTCAGATTACAACCTGCCACCCTACAAAAAATATCTTTAGAGTTTACAAGAAGGATTCATGGATCTCAACTCGCTCTAATACCACCTAACACAAGGAGAGAGAGAGGACAGGGCCTAGGGCACACCCAAAATCTTTCACCTTGCAGACACAATGTGGAAATAACACAATAACACTGTGAGAGAAGAGAAATGCAGAGATCCTTTGTATTAAATTATCAAACTCATTGCATGTCAGGCTGTAAGGCCTTCCTAGTTATGGCCATATACACAGAAATGTATTACAATTCAATCTTCTTACAACAGAGATCTGAGATCTTCAATATCTTAATATTTTCATTCTTTCTCTAAGAGTTGCTACCAAACTAAGAACATACAAAATAATATGTACAAGAGACCAACAAGGAAGTCGGCACTCAAAACCCAAAGGAGAGACCCAGATTTAGGTCCACATGAATCCCAAGATAGATCCCAAATAAATCTATCCTACAAAAATTAAATGAAGAAGTTGGCCACAGCTCCAACTCCAAAAATAAACCAACCCGGCCAGGGCATGACCGAGCAACAGAGCACTTGGACAAAGAAGAGCCGAGCAACAACAACAGGCATGACCGAGCAACTCAGCAAGCATGTTGAGCAATAGAAGCCGAGCAGTAGAGAACAAACTAAGGAATGAAGTAAACATATTTTTGGTTGAGCAGGATTTCCAAAAACCCAAGATGCTCATGCATCATATGCACATCTTCAAACAGGGAGTGGAACAATCCTTGATATGTCGTGTAAGCAGTATGTTATTGCATTGATAATATTGGATGTAGTTGATGACTATTCTAGCAGTTCCTCTCAAATACATATTGTCTCTAGAAAAATCAGATGTAATAGTAGTGTGTGGTATTACTCAATCATGTTTTCATGAATAAGAATATTTTGTATTATCTCTGCTGGAAATCTGTATTGTGTTGAGATAAATCAGTTAGGTCTAAGTTCTTTCACAACAGCATCTGTATAAACCAAAATAATAGCACCCCAATTAGTTACCAACCAACTGTTCAACATAATTACCTTAGTGATAGGAAGGCCCAAACATAATTGCAAAAAATTAGGGAGGTCATTTTAGGATAGTATATTTACTAACCACATGATCCTAATACTGATCACTCATACCTTTTAGATAGAGCTTCATTTGACTGCACCATACTAAATAGTTCTCTCTTGTGAATTTAGGACCTCCCTTTCTTATCATCTTCATATCTCTACCTCAAGTAGTTAATCTTCACCACAACAAAGGACCAAAGCTATGATACCAATTATTAGTCCTGAGGTCAGATTACTAAGAGGGGGGGGAGAATCAGTAATCTACTAAAAAAAACCCAAACTTTTCTATCTTCAAACTTAAGCCAGCATTCACAAGATTAACCTTAATAACAAAAAATGAAAATCATAAGCATCCAAATCCATCCAAAAAATTGACACACATATTTATCTCGTGGAAACCAAATAGGGAAAAAACCACAGCGGGGATTAGTACCCACTAAATGATGTACTCTTCTGAAGTATTGTTAGGTGCTAACTAGTTAAGGTATTTACCTTAGGCCTGTTAGGACCTTTAGCATGTTAAGAGTATCCTTGTTAGAGGACTTTAAACACTTAACAAAGTGTCACCTTGTTTTTGAGGATTTACAACAAAAGGTATGTTAGGATCTACCTTGTTAATGGATTTGACTTGCTGCAACTATTAGGAAACAACAGAAAGAATAATTTGTAGAATAACACTACCTTTGCTTAATTATATCTACTGAAGCACATAATATATTCACAATATACTTAAATCTTCCATGCCTAGATCACAACTCACACTTTACACCACACTTCTTCAATACACGATCAACAACCTTAACCTTCAACTTCAACCATTATATACTGAACTATTAAGTCCACCACCATGATCATGTTAGGAATAATAGTCCACCAACACAACTGTGATGGGGTGAATTAGTTGTGACATAGATTATTAAACATTAAATATTAAATCAAAATGATAACATATTAAATGCAATACCATAACACAATCCTTTGTTGTCAAGGAAACCCTGGAAAAGGTAAAACCCTAGTGGGAATTAGCACCCAAAAATAGTGTACTGAGAGTATAGTATCCCGGCTAAAATATTTAGCCATGTTAGGAGCTTATTAATGCATTATAGTACATAGTCCATGTTAAATGACAAACCCTATTAGGAGGCAAGAGTAACAGTAGGCTCACTGCCTAGGCACACTGCCTAAAGAAGGTTAAATCCACCTTCAGGACTTACTGTCTGGAATACAAGTGTATATGAAATATACAATCCAATGAACTAGTTGATAGCAACTGTCATTTCTTGATCAGTTCCAATGAAGTCTCTTAATTACATCCTGTGTTGTACATCCAGTAGAGTTCGCACAAATAAGTTTGCAGCTTCCCCACTTCACTATTACCACACTTTCCACAAAAGAAAATAACTTTCTTTTATACGGATTTACAATAAGAAATTAGGTCATCCAATTAAGACTTCCCCAATGCACAAATAATTACTTAACCCCTTGCTAAGATACGCACAATACCTATAATAAGTAAACATCAATTATAATTCATCAAATATAATTGAAGATCTGTAATCCACACTCGCAATCCTTAATACATGCTTTATCTCTGAAGTCGGCCCCAAATAGGTCTCCTCCAGAACACACATCACAATTGACGTCACCAAGATTCATACGACCCAAGAATAATAAAACACATTCCTCAACATGTCTTTTACCATTCCCTAAGCTCGCATAACATGAATCCATATTGCACACAAGTTATCCTCAAAACACAAAGACTAACTTTGTCATAGTTCACTGTCACTGTCCAGTACCCAATCTTCATTAAAACATTTGTAACTTACTCAATCTGAAATATTAAGCCATGAAAACTTAGAAATAAGACCACAACACATCTATTTACACATCATCATCTTCACATGTTCTGATTCTGTATAGTACCCGTACACTTTTTTCAGTCATCTAATAAATAGTAATAACTAGTCTATTCTACCTTAATAGTAACATATGTTGACATCAGTGACAAAACATGAATGCCAACAACAACATCAAAAACCAATTCCAACAATATTCCCCTTTGGAATTGATGACAACGTATGGGAAAATCCATCAACCCAAAAGTACTCTCTCTCAATACAATATTTTCAATATCCTCAACATAGGTCTCCCTAAAATAGTAGGGATTTTCACATTGAATCTCTCCCCTTTGACAGCAATAGAAAAGGGTGCCATTAATCTACTTCCAATCATCTTTCCTCTGCAAGGTGTAGCTTTTTCAAATCTTCACGCCTACAAAGGTTTTGTAAATATATCTGCAATTTGTTCCTTTGTGTTGATATACTCCAATCTAATCTCCTTCTCTGCAACCTTGCCTCTAAAGAAAAGACACTTAATGGAAATATGTTTAGTCTTCAAATGCATAACTAGATTTTTTGACATATTCATTGTGCTAGTGTTATCACAATGGATAACCACTGGCTCATCAAAATTTATCTCGATTTCCTTCAACACTTGCTTCATCCAAACAATATGTGTGCAATTTATAGTAGTGGAAACATACTCTAATTCAATAGTAGACTAAGCTGTACAGTCTTGCTTTTTACTTAACCAAGAAATCAATATTTTCCCAAGAAAGAATGAACCACCACTTGTAATCTTTCTGTCATCAACATTTCCTGCCCAATCAACATCAGTATAAGCATGAAAAACAAAATCATCATATTTTTATACCATAAGCCATAATCTAGTGTCCCTTTCAGATATCTAAATATTCTTTTAACAATAGCAAGGTATGTCTCTTTACAATTTTCTTGATAGCTTGGCACAATTCCAACTGCATTAGCAATATCTAGTCTAGTGTGAGTCAGAAATTGTAGGCCTTCAATCATAGATTTGTACTTTGTCTAAAAAAAACTTTGAGATTCATCAGTAGTAGTAATATTGTGACATGTAACCATAGATGTTCCAATAGGTTTACAGTCTTCCATTCTAAACTTTTTCAACATTCCTTTGAGATACTTGGTCTGAGAAATAAAAATACTATTCTTGTTCTGATTAATTTGTAGTCCAAGAAAAAATTTCATCTCACCAATCATTGACATCTCAGATTCATTTTCCATTTCCTTAGAGAAATTTTTACTCATTACATCATTTCCTCCAAAAATTATATCATCAACAAAAACTTCAACTATTAAAATATCATCTTCACTAGTTCTCAAGTACAAATTATTATATGTATTACCTTTTCTAAACAGACAAAGTAGATACATGTCCAATCTTGCATACCATGCTCTAGGTGCTTGTTTCAGTCCATACAAAGCCTTCTTCAACTTACAAACCATGTACTCATCTTCTGTCAGAGGATATCCATCGGGCTATTCAATATATACTTCCTCTAGATATTCATTCAAAAAATAGATTTCACATCCATCTGATATACTTTGAAGTCTTTGTGTGCAGCATAAGCAATAAATAATCTTACAGCCTCAAACCTAGGACCAGGAGCAAATGTTTCTTCAAAGTATATGCCTTCTTGTTTTGAGTAGCCTTTACAAACCAATCTTGCCTTATTTCTTACAACCATACCTTCTTCATTCATTTTGTTTCTAAAAACCCACTTAGTTCCTATAACATTCTTATCTTTAGGTCTAGGAACCAGTTCCCAAGTGCTATTTTGCTTTATCTATTCCAATTCTTCCTACATAGCCTTAGTCCAAGATTCATCTCTACATCCCTCATCAGTATTTTTTGGTTCAACTTGAGAAATTAAACAAATTTCATCTCTTAATCTTGATCTTGTCATCGTGCCTTTATTTGCATTGCCAACAATTTGATTTTTAGGATGGCTCTTCTTAACATACCTCAGAGTCTTAGGAATTTTAGTAGGATCATTTGAGTCATCTTGATATACCTTGATCTTATGATCAATCTCAAAAGGTTCTTCTTGATCTCTAGTAACTTCCTTGTTCTCTGTAGTATGGTTATAGTCATATATTCTTTCCTGAATCTAGAATTTTTCATCAATCCTTAATTTAGCACTTTCAATCATCTTCCTCTATCTCCGATTGAAACATTTATAGGTTTTTCTCTTAGTGGAATAACCAAGGAGGAATTATAGCATCAAACTTTCCTATCTCATCATCTCTTTTGATATAGCATTTACTACCAAATATTCTGAAATATTTCACAATAGGAGTATGATTAAACCATAATTCGTAAGGAGTCTTACTTGTACCTACTTTGAACTAATTTTTGTTTACAGTATAAACAATAGTACCAATAGCTTCTCTCCAATGAACATGTGATACATTTCCTTCCAGCAACATGGTTCTTGCAGCATCTAATATCGATCTATTTCTTCGCTCTACTATCTCATTTTGTTGTGGTGTCCTAGGACTGTATATTCCATGCTCTTCGTAGTAGGTATTGAACAAGTCTGAAGTAAACACTGTACCTCTATCTAATCTTAAACATTTTATCTTTAAACCTGATTCATTCTCAGCTTTTTCTTTGAATATCTTGAATTTGTCAAAAGCCTAAGATTTATCTCTCAGATATATAACCCACATCATCCTAGAAAATTCATCAACAAAAACTATGAAATACCTTTCACCATAGTAAGATCTAGTTCTTGTAGGACCACACAGATTTGTGTACACCAGATCCAACTTCCCTTTCACTGAGTAATATGTTCTTTTAAAACTGCTTCTAGTTTGTTTTCCCATTATACATTCTCTATACATGTTGTTAGATGGTTTCACAATATTTGGTAAGTCTCTAACAGAATTAGTCATACTTGCCTTCACAATATTATCAAAATTTACATGACAAAATCTTCTATGCCATAACCAACTACCATCAACCTTTGCAAAAAAACAAGAAGCCTTAGATGTATTCAATTCAAACACATTACCTCTTGACTTAGTACTAAAGGCAATCAATTCTCCTGACTTACTTCTGATAGAACATTTCACATCATTGAATTTTAATTGATAACCTTTGTCCACCAATTGTCCAACACTCAACAAATTATGCTTAAGTCCATCAACAAGTAACACATCGTCAGTATTGTAGGATTTGAGAAATACAAATCTATAGAATGCCAAGAATACCTGCATGCAAATAACCTGTTACAGGAGAGAAGCATAAAAAGGGAAAAAGAAGAACTCAGAAGTTACTCCAAATGTGAGAGCTAGATTATAATCCAATTTAATTAAAAAAGAATTACAAGGCTCAACCTATAAATTTGAACAAAACCCTAAAGCCTAAAAAAGCTAGGTTGCAAATTAATAATTAATAAAAGAATTAATTATTAATGCACATAAGAGAAAGCTTAATCACTAAAGAGTTATAACTTAATTAATTAAATCAACATGATTTAATTAATAAGCAAACTAAAGATTACTCTAACACCCCCTTAAGCTAAGCGCAGGGGGTAAGCTAACCTAGCACAGCTATGAAAGCAAGAAATGGGTCTCGACAACAAGGACTAATCAGGTACCCAATACAAGGAAATATTTGTAAACCGGAGATAAAGAAGAAAACCCAGTGGGAAAAACCCCTCTCCAAAAAGAGATAGAAAAAAGCATAAAAGAAATGGCTCAAGAGACTCTCTCAAGACCATAAGTACAACCAGCCCCCCCATGAGAGAGGGATGAGACACCAAAGTCCCCCCAGAATGAAGAAACTCTTGTCATAATGGTAGATGCCTGATGTAGAATCCAAAAGCATATACTGAAGCGACAAATGATATTCCTCCCCTTGGGAAGAAATGAATCTAAAGGACGATGTCAAAGAAACCCTGTGAAGAGTGATGAACCAATCTGTCTCAGGATGTGTGCCATGATCAGATGCTGAAGAATCTCTCAGTCTGAACTTAAACAAATGATTCCAAATCCAAAATGATGTGGAGAATCCTGAAATGCAACCGTTGAATGCACGGATAATGGTGGGCGAACAGTGATAACCTGACTGTCAAGGTAGAGGAGATGAATATCCTCAAAATAATCCTCCAAATCTACAGTATAAGACTCAACAAATAAGAAAGATATGTCTACAACATAAGAGTCCATAGTATCTATATGTGGAAGATGTATGATTCCCTGTTGCACAGAATCAGGAGCAACATGAGATGCTGATGAAGTCTCAGTCTGAAGAGTGGAAACTGTGAGACACACCTCTGATCCATCAGAACATGTAAGGGTGTCTAAATACTCAAGCTCCTCTAAAGTATTATGATCAAAGGGTGTATTCTCTCTCCAAGCAATGGGTATGAGACAATCTAAAGCAGGATCCTCTAGGAATGGAGAGAGATTAGGGTCTCCATAGATCTCCCAAAGACATGTCCAAAGTGGGTGAGGACAATCAATGTATGATATAGCCAACATAGTGTCATGATCAACACTAGATACTATAAGTCCTACTATGTGATCTCTAATAATATCCCATGCTAATTTTTCCTCTGAAGTGGTTTGTTTAGGTATGAGATCATACAAATAAGGCAAAACATTAAGCCACCTACAATGTGTAAGTATACCCTTTTCCCATGACTCATAATTACCCCGTTCCAAAATAACAACTGAAGGGTGAGAATAAAAACCCATGATAACTCTTTAAAATGAAAAACAAACTGAGAAATCTGACCTTACTACATTTAGATCAAAACCTGGTTCAAGGAAGAGGGAAACATAAGCTGCAACTCTGACACTAAAAACAAGTACTCAAATGGCCAAATATGTATACAAAACCAGCATCATCATCTCTGGCTTGGAAAGAGCTTTCTGGTGATATTTTGTTTTTCGAAAACAGACACCGTATGCAAAAGATATGGCCAAAACACTGAAGGCTACCTTTTTTGAAGAAGTGTCAAAATTGTGTGACGGTTTCATGAACATCAAATTTAATCACGATCTGTGACCTGCAGCCACTGACATCACTCCTACATATGCGTACCTTGCTACACATGAGGGTACTTTTGAAAAGGTACGCACCTTTTCCTTTGTTTGTAAAAAGATTTTTTTTCAGCAAACATTTAGAAACATTGTTTTTTTTTTTAAAAACATTGTAAAAAAACAAAATTTGTTTTCTTTCTAATTTTTTGAACGTTTTTCTCCTCAAAATTTGTGTCATACGGCCTAGGAGAGAGAAAAAATTTCCCAAAGGTCACTGTAGCCAAAAATGACAAACTTTATATGAAAAAGTGATCTCCTGGGCCTTTTGAGCATGATGGTGGTGTCCGTTTTTGCTCAAAGTGCTCCAAAAAAAATGTCTCTTCTAGAATGAAGAAGAAACCCCAGAAATGTTGTGGTTTTTTCCCTCGAATCACAACTTCACAAACCCCAGATCAGGCAGCAGTGGTGTGGCTCTGATACTATGTAAGATTTGAGAAATACAAATCCATAGAATGCCAAGAATACCTGCATGCAAATAACCTGTTACAGGAGAGAAGCAGAAAGAGGGAAAAAGAAGAACTCAGAAGTTACTCAAAATGTGAGAGCTAAATTATAATCTAAGTTAATGAAAAAAGAATTACAAGGTTCAACCTATAAAGGTGAACAAAACCCTCAAGCCTAAAAAAGCTATGTTGCACATTAATAATTAATAAAAGAATTAATTATTAATGCACATAAGATAAAGCTTAAGCACTAAAGAGTAATAAATTAATTAATTAAATCAACATGATTTAATTAATAAGCAAACTAAAGATTACTCTAACAAGTATTAGTCTTTCCATACAAAGAAATAGATCCAACTCCAATGATAATATTAGGAGTTTTGTCACCAAATATTAATACGCCGCCATCATACTTGGTTAGCTTAACAAATTTATTTCTATCTCCAGTTGTATGGTGTGAACAACCACTGTCTATGGCCCATTCAGATTTCTTTTCAACATGTGACACTGGGGATTTATCTTCATGAATGGGTTAATCATCCTTGATAGCAATCAATCCAATCTCATCATAATTAATAGCATCATCATCAAAAATGTTAGAGTATTATTACTTTATACTTATTAATTAAATCATATCGATTTAATTATATAAGTTTATATTACTCTAGTTACTTAAGCTTCACTTAGGTACATTATTAATTAATTATTAATTAATAA
>MU225891.1:298648-343409 GCA_018584345.1 Thuja plicata
CTCCTCATGTCATGAGGTTTATGGTCATGCCTAGATACAGTTCAGCCAGTTCTTCAGAGGCCTTATGAGGCTCTTATGCACAGGAATAGGATGGATGAGGCAATGGGCCTTATTGCCTTGAATATTTTAGATGGGTTGTTGTTCCACCTAGATGGTCTGACCACACCCAGGGATATGTGGGACAAGTTTTCCACCTTGTTTGGCATCATGGACCAGTTCAGAATTCTCCAGATAGATGCAGAGTTCACCTCCTTAGCACCTGACTCATTCCCCAGCATTGAGGACTTCCTGATGAAGTTCAAGTCTCTTCGATCTATCCTACAGGTTGCTGGAAAGATGAAGTCAGATGATGAGTGCATCTTCCTGATACTATCCAAGCTTCGTGGTCCTTATCAGATTTTCACTTCTACCTTCTACTCCACTATGGATGCACTGGGTGCACGGCATGTTATGCCCTCTTTTGAGACCTTCTGTGACAGGTTAACTCATGAGTAGTCCAAACTGAGTCAGATGGATTCTCTTACAGGTTCACAGTCACAGACATTGCTTTCCAAGTCATCTCAGGATACACCGAAGCCGAAGCTGAAGCAGATATCTGATTCCTCTTCTCAGCACTCTTCTGGCCCACCACCTTCTTCTAAAAAGGAGAAATAGAAGACTCATAACCCCACTTGTTCTTATTGTCAGAAGGGGTCCCATGATGAGTCCCAGTGTTTTCAGAATAGATTTTATGGCTATGAGAAACAGATTGCAGATTTGCAAGCTCTCCTTCAGAAGAGCACTATTTCCTCTCCATCCTCTTCCACCTCATAGGGTCTGCTTTTCAGTCTTCTGCCTCATCTTCGACATCTGGACAGGATTTTGGACAGGGTCATGCATTATGGGCATCTGTTGCATCCCCTTCACAGGTCCCTTGGATACTGGATTCCGGTACTTCTCACCATATGGCATCTTCTCAGGATTTGTTCTCTTCTTTTGAGACTTCTCCTATTCCTCATATTCTCATGGGGAATAACACTGTACAGACAGTCTGCGGGACAGGTTCGGTCAGTATTCAAGATGGCACATTCAATGATGTATTGTATGTTCCATCTCTATCTGCAAACCTTCTCTCGATTTATAAGATTACACGCAGTGGGTCAGGGAAGACAGTTGAGTTCACGGCCAATTCAGCCTTCATCAGGGATAGTGTGATAGGAGGCATTATTGCTATAGGGATAGTTGATCATTCCACCCGTCTTTACACCTTTTCTCACTTTGGTCCACCATCTCCATTGTTGGAGCACTGCTCTCCCCTTTCGAGAGAGCATCATCAGATGCACTTAGGTCGCTTGAACCTTTGTGTTGTTCCCGAGACCGATGTTGTGACTGCCACACCACATCCTGAGGTGTACTGTTCTCTTCAGCAGGATTCTTCTTCAGCACTGCTTGACCCTCCAACTCCATTCATCGAGCCACTAGGTGCGATTGTTGAGGACTCTACAAAGGACATTCATCTCCTCTTTGATGATAGTGTCAGCACACCTATCATACCACTTACATTGGGGATTCCCTTTTAGGATCCTCATGTCTACTCCTTTGAGCATCAACTCGGCCTTCCAGTGACACCTCATCTTTTGAGGTCACCTCTTCAGTGCCCACTTCCTTTCACTCCTTTGCATTGGAGTCATGGTGGTTTGTTCATTGATCCAGGGGTTCTTTCATTTTGGGGGGGCTTTGGAGCCTCGACCCTCTCTCACGGGGGGGTTGGTAGCACGCATTGTACTATTGGCTTTGAGAGAGTCTCTTGAAGTCATTCCTTTTGTCTTTGCTTGCTTTTATATCTCTTTTTGGAGAGGATTTTTTCCCACTGGGTTTTCTCCTTTGTCTCCAATTTACAGAGATTCCCTTGTACTGGGTACCTGATCAAGCCTTGTTGCTGGGACCCATTTCTTGCTTCCTTAGTTTTTGCTAGGTCAACTTTCTCCCTACGTTCAGCTTAAGGGGGGGTGTTAGAGTATTATTACTTTATAATTATTAATTAAATCATATCGATTTAATTATATAATTTTATATTACTCTAGTTACTTAAGCTTCACTTAGGTACATTATTAATTAATTATTAATTAATAATGTGCAACCTAGTCTTTTGCTTTAGGGTTTCTTTCTCACCTTTTATAAGGTTGAGCCTTGTACTTTTTTGTCAATCTCTTATGCATTTTTCACAGTTTGAGAGCACTTTCCTTCTGTCTCCATTTTTTCTTCTCTTGTAACAGGTTATTGGCTGACAGGTTCTTCTTGGGTTGTGTAGAATTGAGTTTGATCAATTCTTTCAAAAAACACCTTCACTAGCATAGTAACATTCCTTATCCTTGGAATACTTAGGTCTATAAAACTTAGATTTATGATTAGGGACCCTTGTAGGACATCTAGATGCAAAATGACCTATCTTATTGCATGAAAAACATTTCAGAGGTAACTTTCCTTCAAACTTACCCTTACCTCTCTTTTCTCTTCTAGCGATCAGGGCCACAATTTCATCTAACTTTCTTTCTTCTTCCTGTATCTTTTCCTAGTCATCAGCATATTCACCAAGCTCTTCTCGTAAGTCACTTCTGCTAGTGTTCAGAATACCTAATAAAGTCTTTTTATTATTATTTGCAGTCACCTTGAATGTTGTCTCAACCTTAGGTAATGAATCTCTGAGCTCTGCGGCCTCAAAAGTAGTTAATTTTGCGATCAACATCTCTCTATTGAAGTTCAGTATCAAAGGTATGATCTCCTTTATAGCTTGAACTTTAGTTTTGTAAATAGGTGTCAAAGATATAAGCATTTTTGTGATCACTTCATTTTCATTGTATGTGCCACCAGAGTTTCTAATGCCAATAACAACCTCTGTAACTCTCTGTACATATGCTCTAATATTATCGTCATATTTCATTTTCAAATTTCTCATCCTTGTATTCTAGTTCTACAACTTCTCCTACTTAGTAAACTTATCTCCTTCATATAGTGCTTCCAATCTTGACCAATTTTTATGTGTAGAATCCAATTCTTTAACTTCTATAAATTCACCTTCAGAGAGCGCATTAATTAGTGCTTCTCTTGCAATTATGTTATAAGATAATAACTTATTTTCATCATCAGTAACTTTATCTAGTTCATCTTCAATCTTGACTGGCTCATCTTTCTTTGTAATCATCTAATAGTCAATTCCCAAACACAGCAAATGAGTTCTCATTTTTTTCTTCCAACTGTCAAATTTTTCAGGATCAAACTTCGAACTATCCTTCATGTAATATGCCATTTTCAGGATCACCTCAAGTTGTTAATCTTTCTCTCTAAGGACTAGAAGCTTTGATACTAATTGTTAGGAATAAAAATCCACCAACACAATTGAGAGGGGGGTGAAACAGTTGTGAGATGGATTATTAAAAATTAAACATTATAACCAAAACTTTAATAAAAATGATAACATAGTAAATACAACACCATAACACAATCCTTTGTTGTCAAGGAAGTCATGTTAAAGGTAAAACCCCAGTGTGAATTAACACCCATGAATAGTGTACTGAGATTATAGTATCCCTACTAAAAGATTTAGCTCTGTTAGGAGAATATTAATGCATTATAGTACATAGTCTCAGTTAAAGGACAGACCCTGTTAGGAGTCAAGAGTAATAGTAGGCTCAAGAGTAATTGACATCACCAAGAGTCCTACGATCCAATAATTATAACACACATTCCTCAACATGTATTTTGCCAATTCCCAAGCTCGCATAACATGACTCCATATCACACACAAGTTTCCTCAAAACTCAGAGACTAACTCTGTCATAGTTAATTGTCACCATCTAGTACCCAGTCTTCACTAAAATATTTGTAACTTACTCAATTTGAAATATTAAGCCACACAACCTTAGAAATAAGATCACAACACATCCATTTACACATCATCATATTTACATGTTTTGAGTCAACTATACAGTACCCGTACACTTCTTTCAGTCATCTAAGCAATAGTAATAACTAGTATGTTCTTCCTTAATATAAACATATATTGACATCAGTGACAAAACATGAATGCAAAATACAACATCAGAAACCAATTCCAATAGATCAAACCCTAAACTAGAATTTCAAAGCATACTACTCAAATCCAACATGCCACATAACAAAATTAAATTCTCAAGACATTTTTCCAAGACATCATCGGCCAATACAACAATTTACATAGAATTTTATGTCAAGGAGTCAACTTTTTTTTACCAAACACAATCTTCTTCAAGAATCTTCTCCACGTGCTAGCATTAAGAAATGTGATGCCAAATCATCACCTCCAATCACTAAGACATGTCACCAGATCGTGACTAACTCAATCAATCCTACCACAAATTTAACATTTTTCACCAATCAAAGATTTATCACTGGTCACTCAAGAACACAAATAATGTAACATATTCACAACTCTATCTCTTCTCACTGGTCACCTAGCCTTCACACCAGTGACCCAAATTAGATGCGGTTTCAATTGTAGCATTTAAATATTGTTTCCAACGATATCCTATGACCGCGTCACAAGATACAATACATATTTGAAAAAGTATTCAAATCATCTATCACGTGTTATTTGTTGGAATTAATGAGAAGTGTGTATTGAGAGGGGAGGGGTGAATCAATACCTCTAAAACTTTAGTATCTTTTAACCTTTATTCTTTAGGTAATCAATTATTTATCCAACCATTTGTTCTATACTATCTTGATGTAAGATTTA
Source organism: Thuja plicata (assembly GCA_018584345.1). Lineage (NCBI taxonomy): Eukaryota > Viridiplantae > Streptophyta > Pinopsida > Cupressales > Cupressaceae > Thuja > Thuja plicata. Next base: position 303,402 of record MU225891.1, read on the forward strand.
TCAATTCATAAACTTAACAAATCATGTGAACATTCATAGAAACATTCATGAAATTAATTGACACATAACAGAAGATATGATAACGCAGAAAACTCCTGTTAGGAAGTAAAAACTACGGTGGGGATGGCACCCACAAATTCTTCATTATCTGCAAAATGGAAGGGGACGATTAAGGCTTACAATTTGATCACTTCTGATGATTTAACCTATTAGGAGTATCTATGGAGACTTGTTAAAGTCTACTCTCTTAAGAGCTTTAGCAACACTATTTAGTGTACACTCAGTTAAGAGATTTACAATTGGATGGTTAAATATACCTTCCTTGAAAGGATTTTTACACTTTGCTTCACTTGTTAGAATGTAAGAAAATTACACTTTGACCTAGTGTATGCAATCTCCTATTGCTGATTACATATCCATTTAATATTACATGTATAATTATATCACATAATGTGATTGAATAATACCTTTGTTGCTCGATAGCCTCTATTTTTGGTTCTTGATAACCAAATTCACCTTTTTCTGTTCTGGTTCTTGAAACTTTTAGTCTAAACCATAGATGTGCTTGTAGGCTTCATTCATCCTCTCATCCATAGTAGTGAATGATTACAACATCTATTTATAAGATAGATTGACCTAATTAAGTTTCACATAAAAAAATATTAACTCTAGGATCATAGGTTTACAACTTGACCTTGATCTCCTAGTCTGTGTTTTTAATCAGTTAGACTAATTAAAACACTTACATTAATGTTTCTTATCCCTAAAGAAATGGTTTTAAAATAAATCAAGACTCTATAAATAGAATAAGACTATTTTATCTGACGTGGAAGTCAGATCCACTTTTTGTGGGCTTCAACTGACTTTCAATTTCTGTCGATTGGTTATGCTCTAAAGTCAGTTAGACTGTCTCTCGGTGTTCCTTTCTTGAACTATCTCTCAGGTTCCACTTTAATTGTTCTCTCAGTTTTCACTTTGTCCTGCTCGTCGGGTACCACTATTGGGTTCCTCTTTATCCTTTTCACTTTGCATTTTTAGTTTACACACAAAACTGTGTCATCGGTTTTCTTTGTACTTAGCAATTTTCGGTGATCTCTGATATCTGTATTTTCAGTTTTCTCTTTGTCCTGTCTTTCGGTGTATGTTTACCGAAAGTGTTCTTTTCATACTAATGGAAAAATAATTTCATCAATCTCCCCCTTTTACATTAGTATCAAAAACTAATATGTAAAAAATACTAACAAAATGTTTAGTATGTACATCATATATATTCCTTAGTCATTTCATGACTCCCCCTATGTATATGCAGGTATAGTATAAGTGTATGTACATGATACTTTATTCTTTTTCACCTTGTGCTGTATATATCATATCATATCATTATACTCCCCTTTTTTTGTTCTTTTTCTATACTATATAGTTTACTATCTGTACATATCATTATTTTCCCCCTTTTTTGATATTAAGGGCAAAGGTGTATACCTTATAGCTTATCAAAAATGTGAGAGTGTGAGGACTTCATGTCTTCCATCAACTTCTCCCATTGCTCCTTGAGGTTGTCTAGATCCATGTGCTCGAGTGTGATCCTTGCATGCATATCATAGATGATGTCTGCTAAAGACATCTCAGGGGTGGTTATCAATTGTCTTGCTGAACTGATATGTTGTTGAAGCAGTGTTATATTTTGTAGAATTTGATGTGGGAGCTCGGTGACCTCTTCCCTAAATTGTGTTTGTGCTTCCCACAGTTCCTGTCTTAACCTTTTTATCTCAATAATTTTCTCATAATGCAACTTTATTGCATTGTCCTTGGTGGTTAAGCCTTTAGCACTAGTAGCTAGATCAGAATCTAACTTTGCTATCTTTTTTTTTTTTATAGGTAACATGTTTTTTGTATTAATAATAAAAGAGCTTATAATATTACAGAAAATAAGAGAGCATAAGAGGCCCTCATTTACAAACCTGGTAAACTAAAGCTGATGCATATACATTTCAAAAGGCATCAACACCTACAGCAAATTAGACCCCTACAACAGAAATGTAAAGACAAAAACTTATGGCTTCACCCCTCCTTACTGCAAATACATCGACCACCTCATTCCTTGAACCAGGAGGCAACCTCTTCCTTGGTGAAGTTGGGGATTGAGTTATCCTCAACCCCTAAAAAGCGTGGCCTACCAGTCCTACTTGGAATCCCCTATCGAGCAACGACACATCAACCCCTAAGCCTGCTCTTATCGCTACACCAGTCACCTTCCGCCCTTCCCTGATAACTTGGTATCTTAGGGGCCTGCCATGTGGGTGCACGCTTTTCTTGGTAGTAGTCTTTTCTTTTCCCATGTTTGCATTCTCCTCCTCCCCTGTGTTCGCTTGCAATAGGTTTGTCAAAGTCTGCTAAGCCCTAGCTTCTTTCGGCAGGTGTACTTCACGTGGGTTCACAGACAACCACACCACCAATGGTTGTATCAGAGTATCTCTGCCTCCAATTTGCCTCCATGGGTGCTGACCCATGTTCAGTCCTATCCTAAGAACAGCATGTTCAATGATTTCCTCCAACCCCACAAGCCATTGCTTCTCAATGCATTCTTCAACGACCCTTCGAACTTATTCTTTCGAATCCCCCACCATCAGAACCAGCGCTACAAATAGTGAGGTGATGTCCAAATTTGATCTCCTACACCAGTATGTATCCATGAATTCCAGCCCCAAGAAATCCATAACCATGCTCAGAAAAGCTTGATCCTCAAAGAGGAAGATAATCTTCAGGCGTCAGACCGTTACCTTCCCTTCATATGCCTGGGTTTGATTACATGATTCCAGCATGAAATTTGCATCCATGGTTGGTAGTGCACCTCTGTAAAAGACTCATGTAGAAAACTATGGGGGAAATGAGGGGTTTAATCAATATAAATGCATGGGAAATTGGAGACCCATGAAATTTCTGGACACACGCAAACCCCTCTCTTCCTACGTGCGACATTATTACAAATGGTGTTTAGTACTCCCATGATAAATCTTGAGGGGGCTCATAATTGAGAGTCACTCCAAGGAGAGTTACGTGGGGTAGCATCAATGGACATGCATCGGTCTAGTCCAAATTGAGAAGATCTAAATCTTCAAAAATAACATTCTTACTTCCATGGGGGTTATTGGCTCCCAGGTTGGCCAACATAACGGCCACCACATTTGCCTCCCTATAGAAATGGGAAATCTTAAAGTCTTTGAACTTTGGTAAAAGACACCGAATCTGGTTAATGTCCTTGTCAAGATGTCATGAGACTAGTTTACCCTTTTTGATCCCATTGATGATGATTTCTGAATCTCCTTCCAAATGCACCTTCCTCAAACCCATCTTGACACCCAGTAAAATGGCCTCTTTTGCAGCTTCACATTCTGCCTCATTATTGGTCCCATCCCATAACCTCTTTGCTATGAGGGCAATGATATTGCCTTTGTGATCCCTTGCAACTCCACCACACCCGGATATGTCAAGGTTTCCTCTTGCAGCCCTATCAAAATTTATTTTGATCCAACCTTCCTCTGGCGGTTGCTAGACACACCTCTCGTTATGCAAAATAGGATGAACCCCTGTAATCCCATTAACGGGACCTAACTTTTCTATCTTATCACTATGCTCCTTAGTGAATTTATCAAGTGTGCTCAATTTTTTTATCAAGGAAATAGCTTCAGCAATTATTGGATCTAATTCACTTACTAATTCTAAAAGCTTTACCTTGTTTTCTACCACTTCTTGGCTGATCTTTTTAACAAGTTTGTACTGATATTTCTACTCTTCTCTCTCCTCAATTGCCTTTTCTACATCAATGTTCTACATTTTGATGGCCTCGGTGAGAGTGACTAGTTGATCAAGGATAGGTTTATAGTGATAAACATCAACATCAGGTACAATCAGATGCAAGATGTCCCTAGTTATCTCTAGTACCATGGAGTCTTTATACTGCTTTCTCAGCTTCTCCTGTAGTGCCTTCCTTTGGCATATTTCACCATACTCTTTAAGTGCTTCATAGTCTAGTGTAGTTGGGTCACATTTTGGTATCTCAATTATCTCGTCTAGAGTGACTTCCAACTTAGTCTTTTTGGATTTCTTCTTCTTCTGAGTTTCACTTGAATGTAGGACCATAGCCATCTTCTCGGCTTTGTCTTTTGTGCTAGATGAAGTGATTTGGGGTGTTTCCTCTTTTTTCTACTTTGCCTTGGTGTCAACTTGTTGGTTTTGAGTGGACATCTCTACATCAACCTTTACATTATCTATAGCAACCTTTTCAGTTTCCTCAGGAGTGTCATATATTGTTTTTGTTCCTTTATCGGTATCCTTATGTACTTCATCTTCCTTTTTTTATGCATCCTTCTCAATAGTGTCTCCATCTATTTGATTTAAATCTCCTTCTGTAACCTTGTCAGTTTCGGTTACAATATGAGTGTCTCCGATGACATTCTGGTCATTGGTGTTGTCTTTCTTTCCTTCATCCCCTACATCCTCGGGAATGCTTGAATCTTTGTCAGGTGATTTGTCTTTTTCTTGAAGTATATTGATGGCTTGCATCGATATTGGCATATTACTTGATATGTTCACCTGTGAAGTGTCAAATGTAGTGTCTTGTTCATCGGTCTTGTCCTTGATAACGGTGACATCTTCATCTTTCTATATTTCTTCTACTAGATCATCGGTTATGTCAATGACTATGTTTTCCACAATGTTGTCCATAGTGGTTTCTGGCCATGTCTCATCTACAACATCCATATCCTTGTTGTCTTTGGTGTCCAGTTCCTCTTTGTCCAATTCAAAATCAATGATGATAATTAGTTATGTTGCCTCAGTAGCTTGATCATTTTGTATTTCCTAATTCTCGATTATAGCTCTCTGTGGCTCGGGACTTGTTTCCTTAGTGGGTCTGTTGAGTATCTTACTCCAAATTTTTTTGTTTTCCTTATCTAGCTCTATTAACTTGCCATCAAGTATCTTGTAAGCTCTCATATTAGGTGAGAACTCCTGTGCATATTTCTCCTTCATCTCCTTAATTTCTTCCATTTTGGATTCGGGAGGCATAAGAGATACAAGAACTCTTTCCCTTACCTCTTTCTCATTCTTCAATGCATAGGTCCATCTAGCAGATATTCTATCATATAGTGCATTGGGAATTTTGTCACATAATTGTACTATTACATATTTAAATGCACTCATCATTTTAATGATTCCCTTTTCAATCTTATTCTGGTCCAAGGGATCTAGAGTTAACTGTCTTCTGACTTTTGACTCATTAATTAATCCTAATGTAACCATAAGTGCACATATATGATCAATAGTTTTAGGGACCTTACTCTTCTCCTTGTGAACACATTCATCCTATTATGTGTCCTCAATATCTTCCCTGGTACTAATAAAATTTCTTCTCTTTGTTGGTCATCTTTTATGTGTTGTCTTTTTCCTCTTGTAGGTCCTTACTTGACCTTTCTTCAAGGGTGAAGGACTTGTGTCTTTAGCTATCTGACTTCTAGTCCCTAAAGTAGTTGTGGTTCTAGGCTTCTTAGCCGGTGTTGGTAATGGAGTATCTGACTCTGTAGACTTAGAGTCACTTACCTGCTCAGCCTCACTGATGGGTGACTGTCCTTCAATTTTTTCTAACTTTTCAGTTTCTTCCTCTATGACCGACAACCTTTTCTTCAAGTTCTTAACTATTTTATCTTTCTTCCTATCTATTTTCTTTACAACCAAGCCAATTTTGACTCTTGCTTTGGCTTCCTCATAAGTTCCAAACTTTGGTTGTGTTTTGTCTAAGGTTTCATTTATCAATGCATCGATTGTATTGGATACTTGATCAATGTTTACCTCATAGTATAATGGTTGTAACCATGCTATCCTTGGTACAAAAGGATTGATGTATGTGTGGTCTTTGTCAACCATGAAACATATATCATTCTTTAATTTATCAATTAGTTGCTCTGGGATCCTTACTCTTTTCTACATTCTCTCCTTGAATCCAGTAAAGTACTCATCCATAATTGTCTCAAAGTTGTCTCCCAGTGATGTTATGTACTCACTGATCTGTATGGTGATTAGTCTAGTGGTATCCCATTTTACATCTCCTACTGATGGAAAATATTCTTGGAAGTAAAATAAAATGCACATGATAAGTGAGCCAAACTTACATGTATTTGTCTTTGCATTTCTGATTGCTCTCAAGTTTTCTTCTAACTGGTTTAGCAGAAGTTCTGACAGATCCAACTAAGTTCCTTCCTTTACAATTTTATGTGTTGTATCCACTACTCCAGATGCTATGTTGTTCATCCTGCTAGCTTGAAAAAATTTGTAGCCTATGACACATGCTCCAAATTTTAGTTCATCATTTGTGATAGTGGATACCTTGAGTCCTCTTCCATCACACTTGGCTCCTGTGTTCTTTTTAATTTCAGCCTTGGGTGGGTGTTTTAATGCCTTTACCTTATCGGTTATAGGATAACCAATGACTGCATGAATAACATCTCGGGTTATCATTTTAGGCTCATCCAGCCATAACTTGTGATTGTGAATTCTGCTCAGTACTAACCGAATCCACTCAGTTTTGAATACCTTTGGGAACAATAGGGCATTTATGAGTCCTTTCACTTCTATGTGTTTGTGCTCATCTTTTATAGATCCATCCTCATTACATAGTTTCTTGAAAGCTTGTTCAACCTCCAGGTCACCAATTTCTGCAATCTTGCAGTGAATGTATGCTCACACATCTTCGACGAGCAAAACCCTAGCTGGTATTCACGAGAATGCTCCAACATTGTCGCATTGTGATGCAACCTCAGGGAATATCTTGTAATGAGGTTCCTCACGGGTAGAATTCTTGATGAGTTTAACCTTATCCTTCTTGATGCTCTTTAGTTTGGTGGTTCTTGAAGTCGTGGCCATTGTTTCAGACATTTAGGGATTTCTGTGAATGTGTAAAATAGAGTTCTCGGTTAACGTAGGAACTTACTGTTTACTTCTATAGTGGTCACTAATCTATTTGGAGTGTTGTGGATCAATTTTAAGTCGCTATGTGATGCTTTTGATGTGTGCTCAAATTTTTCTTTTGTCGCTCTGTTCTGTTTGCTGGTGAATAATGAAACCCTTCCATCACCTTTTTATAGACATTTTCCCTAAAAGCAAGTCATTAATAGTCAACCATTCCTTGGTGTGTGTAGACGGATTCATCAGGTTAAACACTAACTTCTCTCTTCGGTGACAATGTGATGCTTTGGGGTAGTCGTCTAACTTCTTGATTTTTACCGAGAGGTTTCGGTGTTTTGCGAAAACAAATTTTTCAAATTGATTGATTACCGACAAGTCTCGGTTTACACTAGTAAATTTATCTTTTACATGTTAACCAATGATTCTCGGTAAGTGTAGGTAGTTCATCTTTGAGTGTATACCAATGAATTTCGTTATGTATCACTTGATGCAATAGTTTTCATAGATTTTAACAAGTAATATCATGATGCATCATTACTTATACTAATTTGGCATTTCATCAACATATTATGGAACTGATGTAAAATTCTACTTAGTTTAATGTAGTTCCATACTTACTTGTTCTACTTAGGTGGGGATGGTGATGTCACCAGATCCATTGGATAGGGTGTCATCAATTGCATTGCTCGGTCCAGCTTCACCATTGTTTGAAGCTTTCCTCCACATTTTGTCTCTCATTTTTTGGATGTCTTCAATGGTATTTCCATTGGGAAATGTGTTGGCCTCTGTCATTCGGTTTCTACAGTCTTTCTTGAGATGACCAACTTTATGACAGTGTAAGCATGTCATTCCAGGGTTAGTCCAGCCTCTATACTTTCTTGTCCACTATCTCATACAGTTTGAATCAATGTGACCAAATCTTCAACATGCAGTACAATTTTTACATGTGTTGTAATCCCATACATACTAGTTACAATTTTTACATGTGTTGTAATCCCATACATACTAGTTACCAACTCTTTCCGGTTGATAGGAAGTTTATTGACCTTTAGGCTTCCATGCTTGCTTTTTCTTTTTCCAGCATTCAAGAGTTGTGTGACCATTCATTTTGCAAGTAGGATAGTATTTGTCCATGTAGGTTTCCTTCTTTGGTTGTTTCATCTCAGAGTTACATTCATATGCTTTATGTCCTTTCTTGTTACATTTATAACAAAAACCTATGAATGAAGATGTGGATTTAGGAATACCTTTTGTTTTTCTCTTGCATACATTTGATGTGTGGCCTTACTTTCCATAGTGATTGCATGTTAGCTTTCTTGGTCTTGGATTTGCATAGACATTCTTTTGATCATCTTGATTGGGTGATTCTCCATTCTCGGTATAGCCTAGACCGGTATTGTTGTTGATTCTTCGTTGTCCATCAAGAAAATTATCCATTCTTGTATTGCTTTCTTCAACTTTCTTGATAATTTCATTATGTTGTTGCTGAATTCTGATTTCTTGTTTCAGCTTTTCCTTTTCTTCCCTTAGCTCACCGATAGCTTCTATTCTTTCAATGAGTTCAACATTCATTCTATTTGCATCTTGACTCATAAGAATAATCTGATTTGTAATCTCATGGTGATGTTATGTTAATCTTTGTATTTCAGATTCTTCCTCTTGTAGCTTTTCAATAATCTTCCTTCTATCATCAATAGCTAGTGTTATTTCTTTTTCAACTTGTCTAGCACTGTTTAGGACATCAATCATTCTTACCATCTGTGTCTCTTGACCGATTTGTAGAGATTTCACTTATCCAGCCAGATGTTGATTGATTTCATTTAAGTTTGTGATGCTTTCTTATGATGTGTCTAATGCTTTGCTAGTATTTGATCCTGAAGACTCAAATAAATCTGGTATTTCTTCCTCATGGTAATCTATTTCATTATAGAGAGATGTTGTAATCTTTCTTTTATCTAACAGTTGTCTCATCTTGATTCTATCTTCTTTATACTGCTCATAGTATATCTGAATTTCTAGCTTATGATTCTCAATAATCTTGTCAAGTTTGTACTTCTCCATTGTATGATATTTTCTCTTAAGACTTTAAGCTTTCCAAATAGGAGACTTGGCTATGATACCAATTGTTGGAATTAATGGGAAGTGTTTACTGGGAGGGGAGAGGTGAATCAGTACCTCTAAAACTTTTGTATCTTTTAACCTTTATCCTTTAGGTAATCAATTTTTTATCTAGCCATCATGTGAATATTCATAGAAACATTCATGAAAGTAATTGACACATAACAAAAGATATGATATAATGCAGAAAACTCCTGTTAGGAAGTAAAAACTATGGTGGGGATGGCACCCACAAATTCTTCACTATCTGCAGATTGGAAGGGGTCAGTTAAGGCTTACAATTTGATCACTTCTAATGATCTACCCTATTAGGAGTATCTATGGAGACCTGTTAAAGTCTACTTTGTTAAGAGATTTAGCAACATTGTTTAGTGTGCACTCGGTTAAGAGATTTACAATTGGATGGTTAAATCCACCTTCCTTGAAAGGATTTTACACTTTGCTTCACTTGTTAGAAGTAAGCAAATTACACTTTAACCTGGTGTATGCAATCTCCTATTGTTGGTTACAGATCCATTTAAGATTACATGTATAATTATATCACCTAATGTGATTGAATAATACCTATGTTGCTCGGTAGCCTCTATTCTTGGTTCTTCATAACCAAATTCACCTTTTGTTGTTCTATTTCTTGAAACTTTCCGTCTGATCCATAGATGTGATCGTAGGCTTCATTCATCCTCTCCTCCATAGTAGTGAATGATTACAACATCTATTTATAAGATAGATTGACCTAATTAAGGTTTACGTAAAACAATATTAACTTTAAGATCATAGGTTTACAACTTGACCTTGATCTCCTAGTCTATGTGTTTTTAATTAGTTAGACTGATTAAAACACTTACATTAATGTTTCTTGTCCCTAAAGAAATGGTTTTAAAACAAATCAAGACTTTATTAATAGAATAAGACTATTTTATCTGACATGGAAGTCAGATCCAATTTTTGCAGGCTTCAACTGACTTTTAGTTTCTATCGGTCAGTTATGCTCTGAAGTCAGTTAGACTGTCTCTCGGTGTTCCTTGCTTGAATTGTCTCTCAGGTTCCACTTTAACTGTTCTCTCGGTTTGCACTTTGTCCTGCTCGTCGGGTTCCATTGTTGGGTTCCTCTTTATCCTTTTCACTTTTCATTTTCGATTTACACACAAAACTGTGTCATCGATTTTCTTTGTACTTAGCAATTTTTCAGTGATCTCTGATATCTGTATTTTCGGTTTGCTCTTTGTGCTGTCTTTCGATGTATGCTTACCGAAAGTGTTATTTCCATACTACTAGAAAAATAATGTCATCATCATTAATTATTATAGCAATTGAACTATTAGACTTCAATTGATCACAACTTCCTCATACAATTACTTCAGCAATAGCGGTCATACATTAGTCATTCAGAGACACGCCTAAGTCTCCCCTAAAGATAGCAACCATTGAAACTCACCACAATCCTTAATTCCTCATAACTATGCTTGACAACATACTAAGAACACAAATTTAATAATTGACATCAATGAAAACATAATATTTGATCATCATGTTATCAAATCTTATCATTACATCTCCAAAAATCACATATCATCACTGCATCAGATATGCCAATAGAAGCATAACAAGAAGCAGAACCAGGAGCAACACCGGAAGAAAACATTTGGTGCAAACAGTGGCGTAATCATGATTGTGGCACAACACCCGGTGAAAAATAAGGCACCAAATATGGTGTTAACATCGACACAAAACACGATGCCATGTACTGGGAGCACTTGGGTGCAAACTTTTTTGTTGATACAAGGGCTTGTTCCAAGCTGAAAATTACACTAATTTTAGGCACTAATTTCATATTCTGTTGTAGAGGAACCATAACAAGGGATAAAGAAAAAACAAATTCTTCTTTATGGAAAATACCTGTAAACAACTTATTTTCTCTTTCTGTTGTGCATTTCTAACTAGGAAATCTTGAACTCTCATCTGTTAAGTCCCATATGCAAGGAATGGGTTTAAGTTCAATGACATTGGGAGCTAAAATTGAGAAGCTTTTGCACAACTTCTCAAGTTTTTTAATAACGTTTAAATTTGTCAATATATTTTGTTTTAGAAGGGTTTATTTTCTCATAAAAAATGGTTTCAAGTTCCATGCAAATCAGAGGTAAGATGGTAATGATTTTCTCCTTTTTTATTGATACACGGGTTTCCTGCATTCAGAGCTTTCTATATAGATTTCATTTAATGAAATATTTGTGGTTTTTGGTTTTATGTTATTGATAGGTAGAATTGATGTTTTTTGTACTTTCCCATTTCAAAATGTGAAAAGAAACACCTATGTTACCTGTAAATAATAGGAAAAACAATGGATGTCACCTAGCCAAAAACTCTCCACATTTCAATGCACTACTTTCAATATGTTCGAACAAAAGCCCACAACCAGGGAAGAACCGAGAGCCTATTGCATTAATGCTTAGTTAATGCGAAGAGACCTTCAATTCAATGATATTTGTGCATAATGTTTTTGGAAATAGTTCACTCTTAAAAAATCACAATTTTTATTTCCAAACTTGATTTTTCTCCTTCATCTTTTTCAGCGCCCCCAGTAGGAACTCAAATATATAGTCTTTCATCATTTTTAAAAAAATGCCCAAAATATCAAAGTTTATAGTACACGTCATGACCTTAAAAATTCTTGAATCCCCAATTGCCCATTCAAAATATACAAATAAATAGTGATTTAATGTCTAAATAATAGGAAATAAACCCTTGTAGAACAAAACATATTCAGAAATTTGATATTTTAAAGAACACAGAAAAAATACATGCACTTCAACTTTATGAAAAATGGAGCCAAACAAACCCTTTTAGACCAAAAGATATTGACAAATTTAAACATTTGAAAATAAACCTAAGCTTTCATAGTTACAAACGCACAAGACAAAATAGAAACAGTCGTTTGAAGCTTAAAATTTGTCAATAATAGGAAACAACAAGCTACAACCATTTCAACTTTCAATGACATGGAACTTTGTTCCCTGGCTAAATATGCACAAGATGAAGGATAAAGAGTAGCCAATATCTCTCACAAATGGCAATTTCTCCATATTATTTTTAAAACCCTTCCCACCCAATACTTTAACTCAAATAATTTCACCATAATAATAAGATTTTCAAAAAAATTAGGTTCCCTAGTTACAAACACACAAAACAGATATTAGCTCTTAGTGCTACATAATGTATTTTCAACCTGCCAAGAAAAATATCTCAGATATAGCAACACAAAATAAATGTTCCAGCACAAGCAGATTCCAACGCAAAGAAAACCTTGCACCAGTAATGGAAGACACCACTTAACAACCCCTTGCGAATAACAGTCACTATCAAATTGCAGAAACCCTAGCCAAAATGTTTCCATACTTCAACACACTCTTTGCAACATGTTGAAACAAAAGCTCACAACCAGAGAAGAAGGATGGACTTGTTGCATTAATGTCAAGTTAATGTGAATAGGCTTTCAACTCAATGATATATGTGCATAATATTTTTGGCAATAGTTTCATCTTTAAAATATTCAATTCAATGATACTCATGCATTGTATTTTTGGCAATAGTTCCCTTTATAAAAATTTCGCATTTTTTTATTCAAAAATTATTTTTCTCCTTGCTCTTTTTTGTTGCAGCCAATAGGAACTCAAATAAATAGTCTTTCTTCAATTTTAAAAATATGCCAAAAATTACAAGCTATATATTGCACTTTAAAACATAAAAATTCTAAAATCCTATTGGTCAAAGTAATTGCACTTCAATAACCTAACAAATGCGATAATATACCTGTCGATGGCAAGAACTAATAATACTTATTTCAATTTCATTACATAAAAATACTACCTACCAACTTCTCTATAAAATCAATCATTTTACATATTGATCTATACAAATTTATTATTTTCATAATTACAATTTGTAGGAGTATACTTATGTCTCTACATCTCTAGACTTGTGTTGGGTTATAACAAATAAATTTAAAAGCTCCATACATTTTAACTCGAAATGGTGTGGCAACATGAACTAAAGTACTTGGTAGCTTGTCTATTCACCCACTAAATGGGTTGGGGGTGCCCTAATGTCAACATCTAGTTTATAAGCATTCTGATTGATTGCACTCATGCAACACTTGTTAATGGATTTCTGATTTCCCCATATTAAAATAAAAAATAACTAGCAATTGCGCTTGTGGGCGGGCAACAAATAGTTGATAGGATCTATATTTTTAAAGGGTTGTGTATACTTATGAAAATAATTTAATCGGTTGGATGGATGAGTTCTTAGACTTAATGCATGGTATGAGAGCAATGTTGGTACCCAACTACAAATTGGAATTCAAAAACAGATGTCACACTCTGACATTGGCAGGTTTTGGAAGTGTTAACCAAGTCAGATATTTTTATTAGGAGTGGAAACTATTTTAAATCCCTGGTTAGAGAAAATAACAAATTGCATTGAGTGAAAAAACTCAAGTACAAATTATAGAATTCACACTTAAAATATATAATAAGGTCAATTAAATTACAATGTGAGATTGTCTTGCATCTAACTTTTTGTTCCTATTTTAGATTTAATTGTATAGTGCAACGAGATGAATATAGATTAAAAATATAGTGTACATCAGTAAATTAGAACATTACATTGTACATTTTACAAGAGTTTTAATAATCAAAATTCTAAAATGGATAATAATAAATCTAGCAAGGGAAAACTTGAATGTCATACATAGGCACATAAAAATTACAATGGAAATATCAGTGATAACAAACTAGTTGTGGATTGTGTTCTATTTCAAAAGTTCTATCCAAATAATTCTCATATTCTTTCCAATGCCTTCCATTCTAGCTTACTCTATGTGCAAGTCTTGCAGTGTCATATATCAATGATAATATGACATGGTGAGGGACATTCATAGAATTATTGTAGTCAAAATCATAACCAACAACAGTTTAATACCTTGCAGACCTCAAATTATGTCTAGGGTTGTTGATAGTTGGATGCCAAAGTTCTTGAATCCAAGCTACTTTATCAAGAGTACCTGGCTCTATTTGATCATGATGATTAAGGAAAAGAGTAAAATGGTATCATCTCCCTTAACCTAACAAAGCACTTATATGATCTACTAAGAGAATGTCAATAATATAATGGTATCATCCTCCTAATGCTAATAATGAATAATTATAGGGAATCTAAATTACAATGCAAGGGTGCACAATGTTCTGACTCTAGCTCTAGGACAACAAGAAATGGGATAAAGAAGGAGAAGACCAAACCAAAATGACAATCAATCCCTCTTGGTTTCCCTTAATGATCGTAGAGAAATATTTTGAAGGCCAATTCTCCAACCCGGTGTTGATGGTGCATTCTTTGGGAGTCTCGCTCATTGAGCTACCATCCCTATCATTCTTTCCAATTCCATCCATCCTATCTATTAATATAATTTTTTTCTCCTCACGTTTGTAATTAGATACCTAAATAATACATGGCATCACCATGCATAAGATAATACTTCACTTTTACAAAGGTATGGAAGAGAACTAGAAACATCATGTTGAAGAATTAATTATTTACATCTCTACCTATTGTTTATAGGAGAGTTCAAGTGGTGATTAAATAAAATGCATGGTTAGAAATAGTATAGTTATTAAAATTTAATTGTATACATATTGTACATATCATATACCACAACTGCAAAAATGATGGATTTCATGGAATAAGGGGTGCACCACACTCTCTAGACTCAAGTTGCAATAACTTCTCTCCTTGACAGGTTCACGCATCAGGTCGCCACATGTCAACACCGCACATCTCACAACCAGCTTTGACAAAAAAATTCCAATAATCTCGCCATTTTGACACGTTTCCCATTTTTGAATGTGGGATGGAAGAACTTCCCCATTCGACAACACGCCTCGAGGCACTTTATGATTTCTAAAAAGACGTTCCACATTTTTAGTACATCATTGTTGTTACAGATGGATTTTGAGGAGTACCTCCTTTGCTCACGCCAATTTGACAAAATAATTTTCTAGTCATATTTGTGAGGTCCATCTCTAGTGATTTTTCCTATATAAAGCCTGAAGGCACTCTCTAAAAAATAATTTTTAGCTTTAGAGATCTATCAAAGCCTCTTTAGGGAGGAATTATTGTAAGATTCTATGGTTCTCTCATCTTGGGGAACACTCAAGATAACTATTGTATCATTATTTTAACCTAGCCAGTATTCAAATAATAAAAAAAAGGGATATTTTGGATTATGCATTGCTTTCTTTTACTTTGTGTCTTTCTATGATTTTGTGAATAATCCTAAGCTCCATGTCATTCTAGAGGGACATAGCTATCATTTGTTACTTTTCTGGCTTTCATAATTTCATCATAGAGTGCAATCAGTTGGATCATGTTTAATACTCTTTCAACCCTTGTAATCTAAGTTATATTATGTCATCTTAGTGAGAAATCTTATCTTGGGTAGTTGTTTCAGTAGACTTAGGAACCACTTTTACGGGCCCTAAATTGAGTTTTCTTATAAGAATATACAGATGTGTTGCACTATGTCCATCTGAATTTTGCATCTTTTCCCTCCCTTATTATGACCTGATTCTACAATTTTCTTGCCTAAGAGTGAGGGGTTCCTAGTTTTTTGTTGCCTCTAAAGGGGACTTGAGGAATTTATAAAAGTTCTAGTGAACTGCCTATAAGAAATCATTTCCCTTTTCCCCCTCTCTACCCTACAAAAAGGAAAAACAAGAAGAGTTGGCTTCTAAAATCCTAAAGGTCACTCTACATAGCGCATAAGGTCCCCCATATGTAGAGCTCCATGAATTCCCTTATTTAGTCCCGGGCCTATTAGGGATCAATAGTTTTTCTAGCATGCCCTGTGGGATTGAACTTTCAAAGCTAGAGATTCAGTACAATATTTAGTATATTTAGCCTTCAAGAGGCATGTTTCAAGCATTTGGTGACCCAAAATTTCAAGAAATATTGGTAACTCTGTTGGCATGTACTTGATGCTCAGTTTTGAGTGGATATTTCCCTCTTTCTTAGAGTATCATTTGTAGATCTTTTTCTTCCCTTATGCTTTTTCATGGAAGGATATCATGGACAATGAATGTCTACATCCCCTTTCCATAAAAATTTCATCATTCTACCTTCCTATCAACAACGTCATATTGTAAATTTTCACCTCCAATTCGCCCTGCACATCCTTCTTAGCAGCTTGTGAGTGCTTACCGACAACCACAAGAGGCATTTTATGTCCTCCATCAACAAGCTCATCCTTTGTCCCAACATTTCATTTCCAAATTTACCCTATCTACCCCATTTAAATTGTAGGCACCATAATCAAAGATGAGGAAGAAAATATTTGTTTGGTGGTGACGTGCACCATTACTTGCATCAAAAACTGGTCAAAGTACATTACTACACATTGCCTGAGGTAAGGATTTATTAAAAACTTATATAGTGAAGACAATCATGCAATGAATAATTTATTTTTCTTATGAACCATCACATGCACAAGGTGCATGAGTTCCAATATAGGCCGAATGTGCGACTGCAAAAAGCATAATAAAAAATTACTTGACATTTTGAACCTTCCGCGAGAAGAGATGGAATAGTTCCAACATCACTTGAATGGTTGATTAAAATTCTCAACCATACATATCATAATTTGCAGTAGTTCCAACATCATCTGGATGGTAGATTAACATTTTCAACCATCCATGACAAAATTTGTAGTAGCTACAATATTTATTGAATGGTTCAATAACAGAACATCAATAAAATAGGCCACTAATAACAAGAGGTTATATAGTTGACATAGTTGGTTGAATGATAGTATATTTAAGTTTTGAATCAAGAAACTAATTTAGGTTATAAGGTTCCATTGAAAAAAGATGAAGATTCCAACAATACCTTTTTTTTAATGTACTGAAGAACTCAAAGAAAACCTTAGACTTTGTTGCTGAGAATTAACAAGGCCACATATTTTGGTTGATAATTGAAACTACTAATTATATATAATATAATGTTTTATATATTTCTCAAGGAATGTAGGCACAAAATCCATTATACAAACCACAAATTTGAAAATATACAAAGGACGTGTGAAATACTAAAGCATTTTCTAGAATTTGAGTTAAAGTTGGACAATCACAAATTGTAAACCACTGTCCAAATAACCAATAAGTTGTACAAGATAAAAAAAAGGAGAACTACAAACAACTATTCAAAGGTAAATCATCCAGAGTAATGTCAACAAACCATTTTGATATTATGTAAGAAATATCAAAGAAAGGTATGCAAGCATGAGGCATGATATACAAAAGTACCAAGTGTTGGTAGACGAAGCACACATTATGAGACAATGCAGTCTTCTTATAAATAAATAATCTATTGAAACATGCGATAATTACAAAGCACACATAAGAAACATAAGATCATATCCAAATTTATTGATTGAATGCTTAATTGTTAAGATGTAAATAATTGTGTAGACAAATATGCCACGTCAATAAAACATGTAGCAAGAAGAAAAGGTCATTGTACCATTCCAATTCACTTGACAATATAAATGTTTCAATTGAATTCCAATGGTTTAAATATATCTAAATCAATAGAGAAAGTTAAATTTAAATGTATTTAATAGATATTACAGAAGCCGTCGAAAACAAGTTATTATCAGTCACAAAAACATATGAAGAGATCAAAATGGACAAACCACGAGCAAAAAATCAATCACTACAGAATTTGATTAAATTGTATTCAATAGATATCCACCAAAATAAATAAAAAAGCATCTATGTGGCATATTTATCCAAATATGACAATAATTTCTCATGACAATAACAACCTCTTGAAAACAACCATTTTAATTTGCAATTTAAAAGTCATTTAGAAAATAAGATAAAGGACCCTCTATAAACAATATTCATCTTCCTTGCAACCATAAAAATAAAGCATGTAAACAGATGAATTAAAACTAATTAATAACAACCACATAATCACCACTAGTTTGTTCTTCTCATGCACGTCTTTTCTCTCCTACTTCATTCCCTAATACTTCTTGTTGACCTTGTGCTTGTAGTTTCACCCTGTAAGTTTTGTACCTTGACATAATAGGAGACAATAGTTGCACACTTGGGCTATTAGTCATAGTAAACCTCATCCTACATTTACCAATCTTGCGCTCTCTATCGATTAATCTCTCACATATGTGATCAAGGTCACATTTAAAAGAGTTAAGGTGATGTATCATGTTGGAAGATATTTCAAAGGCTAGAATACTTAGGATTTATCTACGAAAGAATTTTTGACAAAGCTTGGATTGGAAACTCTATTTGACCTCCCTAGTGCTAAGAATTTTTTCTTCATCTCCTTGAAATACATCAACCTCTAATACATTAAATTTGGCTTTCAAATTACCTAACTCTGAATGAAAATTTTCAATGGTGGATTCTACCTCACTCTCCAAATTGGTAACAATACTTTTCATTCCAACATGTCTGTACGTAAAATAGATTTACTTTCCTCGGGGTTGCTTATGATTCCTTCTACAACCATAACCGGTGAATGCATTTTGGAAAATTCTTACAACTCTACAAAAATACTTGTCAAACTATTCTTATCCTTTCTCACATTTTGTCCATCAACAGTTAGAGTTTTAACCTTTTCTGACAATTGAGTCTATACCCTCGTAAACTCTTCAATGTATAGTAGAGCATAAATAGTTAGTTATTTCACCCATTTATCAACTATTCTTGTAACAACATGGAATATTTTAATCTCTTTTAATTTATCAAATTGTAACCTTCGTATCGCAACAGTTGGATTTTGAAGAACTAACTGATCATCTTGAAAAATAGACTCAATAAGGGAAATAAAATCATTTAGTTGGCTCTGAAGCTTTAATCTTTTCTAATCCTTTGCTCTTACCCCATTAGATAGGATACTCATTGAGACCTTGGAATGATAAATATCACCTTCTAAACTTGTAGGGCCCATGTCAATTATACTCTCATTGAAATCTTGCTATATGATTTCATGCTCATTTTTGTTTGCCACAAGATTTGCTATTTCCAGGAACATATGGTTTGAATTTGGATCAACTATCATCCTTGACATTATCCTAGCTTTCCTAAGATTGGAGGTGTCTTCTAGAAACTTGGCTATAATGTCTATTTCAATATCAATAGTAGGGGTATATCTCCTCTTCTTTATGATAACCTTTTTCAGCCAAGAAGGAGAAGCACTTTCAAAGGATACACGAGCATTAGCAATAAAAATATTTGATTGAGAAATAATATAATCTCTAGGTATTGTATCACCAAGAAGAGATATATAATACCTATCAAAAAAAGTATTTGGAAAATTATCTTGATCAAACTGATTGAAAATAAGTGCCTCACTATCAAAACTTGATGCATCAACAATTGCCAAATTTTGGGTTTGTACAAAAGCAATAGTTGTAGCTCTTTGATTAGTATCTCTTATTGATGTTGTTTGTGTGTCTTATTCACAAGTGGCCTTCAATTTTGCAAAATTCTTAGGTTGGTCTCCATCCTCCTTGATTGTGATATCATTTTTTGAACAATAGATCTTGAACGATGACATGTAACTGGTTGAATGTTTGAAGATGTTAAGTTTATAACCGAAATGCAGAAGGATAATGCAAGACATTAAATCAGTTAATGGATTGTATTGTCATTAATGTCAACTTGATATAATATAATCCGTTATAATCAAAGTATCAAAGACTTCAGAGGATCAGAGAGATAAATATTATGCTTTCTGTAATGCATAAAAGACAAGCATTCACATTGTGACTACAAACACTGACAGTCAGTGGAACTCGATAGATAGAGATCACTGACAGTCAAGTCATAGTGATGCCTGAGAAAGAACACCGACGAGCATTACCGATGAGCAGAATCACAAGCAAACCCGACGGCCAGAAACATAGTGTAAATCGACAGAGAAGCCCGAAGAGAATTGAAGTGTTGACCGACGCTATCAAAGAGTTAAAACCGAAAATAACTAGAGTTCATAAATGACATAAAATTTAGCTAGCAAAGCTAAATAAAGAGTTAACTAGTAGTTATAATTGTTTTCATCGAAAAGATAAGCTGGAGATAAGTGATTGATTTAAAGCTAATTTGTCCAGTTGGAAAAAAGATCTCAGCGAGATAAAACATGAGTTTTTCTTTAAATCTAATTGGCGAGAATTGTGGATCACACCAAGATCAAGAAGATCAAGAACCTAACAATGGTGATAGCATGTCTATTTAAGAGACAAATAAATTTATTACAAATTGGTGTGGAGAAAAAAAGAAAAGAGGATGCTGAAGAGAAAGTGATGAAGAACAAATTCATACAGTGCTGATCAACAAGCTAAGGAAAAGAGCTAAAGAATTCTGCAGACACCGAGCAACAGATCACAGCATCACCGAGCTGAATCAAAGTGGAGAAAAGGTATAAATAGATTCATATTGATCATAATAGTTTGTGAGATTACAATAGATCTGAAAATCTGCAAGTATAGTTGTATATGTGAATAGATCATACTATTTCAGTTTAACCATTGATCCAGAAAGTCTCTTAACCAAGTAGGATTTAAAGATCCATTCTATATTGAGATACATCCAAGGGAGTATCAAAAAGTTTGATCATGAAGATAGCATGAGATGACAGATACCTATTAATAGGCCAAGTGAGTGTTTGATCAAGGATCCAGCATAGAAATGCTCGATATCAAGTGACAGACAAAAATTTTAAATCCTCTAACAAGTTCACACCTAACAGTGTGTTTGTAACCTTTAACAGGGTTGTCTCTTCACTGAGCTCACTTTAGAAGAGTAAAAATTTTGGGTTACCGGTCCCAAGTGGTTTTTCCCTTAACAGGGTTTCCACATTAAAAATCTATGTGTCAATGTGTTTATGAGTCATTACTTTAGTGTTTTGCATTACACTTAACTTAATTGGATTGATCGATATACTCTAGATAATTTACTGTCTTTTGGTAAATTGACAGGCTGCTAATCGATAAATCTACAGTAGAAGGTTTTACAAATCATTCTTAGGAGTAGTAAATTTATATAAGTATTTGGAGGCATTCATCTTATAGGACTAAAGATAACTAGAGGTATAATTTTGTGGTACTAAGTTTTAAAGGGTTGATTAAAGTAATATTTTTGAGGCCATTGATTCACCCCCCCCCTCTCAGTTATTACTAACAATTGGTATCAGAGCTTGTGTTCTTAGAAAAGGAGTTTAACAGCTCAAGCAAAAGATCACAAGATGAACAGACGAGATGTGCCCAAGTTGAATAAAGACAACTTTGCATCATCGAAAAATAGAATAAGACTCCACCTATCAGGTACTGGAAATGATATTGTTCAATACTTAGATATTGAATATGTGTTGCCTACAGGACCTCATACTCTTGAGCAATTAAGAGTCAAGCATGAGCATAACTGCATGATTATAGAACTTGCATCATCACTCTCTGATGCTGAGTTTGAAGATGTCAAAACCCGCACCTCTGCAAAGAAAATGTAGGATAAGTTGAAGCTTGTACATGGAGGAGATGCCAATGTATTCAGAGCAAAGGCAGAAAGCCTAAGAGGGAGGTTTGATGACCTATGCATGAAAATGAAGGTGAAGAAGAAAATCATAATGATGAACATAGAGCTAAACCAAAACTTGACAAGTATGTCAGAAGAAATCATCAATAGAATCAAATCATAGGAGACAAGAAGGTTGGAACAAGAACAAGAAGTAAGTCACTTAACACCAGATGTTTACTTTGTGATTTTGAGCCTAAATCTGTTTACAATGCACTTGAGAATGAAGAATGGGTCAGTGCTATGAATGAAGAGATAGAACAGATTGAGAAGAACAATATATGGACACTAGTACCAAGAACAGATGACAAGAATGTCATCGGTACCAAATGGATATTAAGAAACAAGCTGAATGAGAATGGAGAAGTCACTAGAAATAAAGCAAGATTAGTATGCAAGGGATATACAAAAGAAGAAGGTATTGATTATGGTGAAACCTTTGCACTTGTTGCTAGACTAGGAGTTAGAATCTTACTTGCTTATGCTGCATTTAAAGGATTCAAGGTATCCCAAATGGATGTTAAATCTACATTCCTAAATGGAATACTTGAAGAAGAGGTATACATTGAACAACCAGAAGGGTTTGTTAATCCAGACAAGAGAAACATCGTATGTAGACTACACAAAGCCTTGTATGGATTGAAACAAGCACGGAGAGTCTGATATGAAAGACTTCACTCATATCTCATTAGCATAAAAATTTTTAGAACAAATGAAAATAGCAATCTATACTTAAAATAAGATACCGATGGTAATATTCTGATTGGTGAAATTTTTGTTGATGATATCATTTTTGGAGGAAATGAATTGTTATGCAAATCCTCTGTAGATGAAATGAGTAAGGAATTTGAAATTTCTATGTTTGGAGATATCAAATTCTTTCTTGGTCTATAGATTATTCGACAAGATGCAGGCATATACATCACTCAATCCAAATACATCAAGGAAGTGTTGAAGATATTCAAGATGGAAGATTCCAAACCAGTTGGAACACCTATGGCTACTAGATGCAAGCTGACAAAGGAAGACAAGACAAATGAGGTAAACCAAACCTTATATAGATCAATGATTGGAAAATTGATGTATCTTATTCACACCATACCAGATATAGCACATGCAGTGGGGATAGTTTCAAGATTCTCTGCCAATGCCAAAGAATCACATATGACTGCTGTCAAAAGAATTTTGAGATATCTGAAGAACACTGAGGACTATGGTTTATGGTACAAAAGATAAAGAAAATTTTGAGCTGCAAGTCTATACAAATGTTGATTGGGCTGGAAACATTGATGACCAAAAGAGCACAACTAGAGGAGCATTCTTCATGGGTGACAGACTTGTCACATGGATAAGCAAGGAGCAAGGATGCATCTCTCAGTCTATTGCAGAAGAAGAATATGTGGCTGCTGCTAAAAATTCCTCAAATATTGCATGGATCAAATAATTACTGGAAGGTATGCATATGAAGATCCTTGAACCAGTGATTATCTATTATGATAATAATAGTGCAATAAACATTTCTAAGAATCCAGTCATGCATGCTAAGACTAAGCATATTTCTATCAAGTATCACTATCTAAGAGAACAAGTGCAAGCAAAATAAGTGACACTAGAATATGTTCAATCAAAGGAACAGTTAGCTAACATATTCACCAAGCCATTACCGAAGGATACATTTGAGTATCTAAGACAAAGACTAGGGGTTCAACCCTTGTCTATCGGTCAGTAATCTGACTAGGAGGTTGCATCAGCCTATACCGCATCTAAAGATCAGTCATGTTGATGCAAACACTAAAATGAACAGCAACAGATACATCTGTACATTGCAAGGTACATATCTGCACCAAAAATTAGAACATTGTATTACTAATGGATAGGGAAATTCAAGGAGTATATTATGCAAAGGAATGGAACATGATATAGATGATAAATAAAGAGAAGTATTTCTGTTTTGCATTGTTCTCAAAGGGAGAGAAATATCTCATTATCATACAAAGGGAGAGATTATCATACAAAGGGAGAGATATACAAAGGGAGAGATGATCTCCATATCACATAAAGGAGAGGTATGATAAAAGGAGAGATTATATCATTATCCATGAAGAGAAGTTCCTGAGAATCAGAAAGGAAAAGTTAATCAATATTATAAGGGAGAGAAATTGATTATGCATGAAATATCCATCTAAGGGAGAGAAGTAACAAAGGGAGAAAGTTTAGACAAAGAGAAAGAATGTTGTCAAAGGAAAAATAGATTATCAAGAAGAGGAATAGTCCAGGCAGAGCACATATCAGAACAGAGATATCAGATGATACATCTATCTAGTGAAGGGATTAAAGATTGAAGACAACCACTCTGCATGAAAAAAATCTAAGCAAAATTTTGAGCTTACTGAGAGCCAGAAATTTGTAATAGTTACATTAGGAAAGCTTGATGAAATTGTATATTTCATATTGTATTAGTGATAGTATAGTATGATAATGTAGTATGTTGCCATCAATGCCAAAGGGAGATATTGATGACATGTAACTAATTGAATGTTTGAAGATGTTAAGTTGATAACCGAAATGCAGAAGGATAATGCAAGACATTAAATTAGTTAATGGATTGTATTGTCATTGATGTCAACTTGATATAATTTAATCAGTTATAATCAAAGTGTCAAAGACTTCAGAGGATCAGAGAGATAAAGATGATGCTTTCGGTAATGTATAAAAGATAAGCATTCACATTATGACTACAAACACCGATGGACAGTGGAAACTGATGGATAGAGATCACTGACCATCAAGTCACAGTGATACCCAAGCAAGAAAATCGATGAGCATTACCAACGAGAAGAATCACAAGAAAACCCGACGACTAGAAACATAGTGTAAATTAACGGAGAAGCCTGGGGAGAACTGAAGTGTTGACCGACGCTATTAAAGAGTTAAAACTGAAAATAATTGGAGTTCATAAATGATAAAATATCTAGCTAGTAGAGCTAAATAAATATTTAACTGGTAGTTATCATTGTTTTCATCGACAAGATAAGCCAGAGATAAATGATTGATTTAAAGATAATTTGTCCAGTTGGCAAAAAGATCTCAGTTAGATAAAATAGGATTTTTTATTTAAATCTAATTGGCGAGAATTATGGATCACACCAAGATCAAGAAGATCAAGAACCTAACAATGGTGATATCATGTCTATTTAAGAGACAACTCAATTCATTACAAATTGGTGTGGGGAAAAAAAGAAAAGAGGATGTTGAAGAGAAACTGATGAAGAACAACTTCACACAGTGTTGATCAACAAGTTGAGGAAAAGAGCTAAAGAATTATGCAGACACCGAGAAACAGAGCACAACATCACCGAGTAGAATCAAAGTGGAGCAAAGGTATAAACAGAGTCATATTGATCAGAATAGTTTGTGAGATTAAAATAGATCTGAAAATCTGCAAGTATAGTTGTATATGTGAATAGATTATAGTGTTTCAGTTTAACCATTGATTCAGAAAGTCTCTTAACCGAGCCGAATTTAAAGATCCTTTCTATATTGAGATACATCCAATGGAGTTTCAAAAATTTTGATCATGAAGATAGCATGAGATGCCAGATACCTATTGACAAACCAAGTGAGTGTTTGATCAAGGATGGTAGCATAGAAATGCCTGATATCAATTGACAGACAAAACTTTTAAATCCTCTAACAAGGTCACACCTAACAGTGTGTTTGTAACCTTTAACAGGGTTGGCTCTTCACCGAGCTCACTTCAGAAAAGTGAAAATTTTGGGTTGTCGTTCCCAAGCGGTTTTTCCCTTAATAGGGTTTCCACATTAAAAATCCATGTGTCAATGTGTTTATGAGTCATTATTTTAGTGTTTTGCATTACACTTAACTTAATTGGATTGATCGGTATACTCTAGATAATTTACTATCTTTTGGTAAATTGACAGACTACTAATTGGTAAATCTACAGTAGAATGTTTTACAAAGAATTTTGAGGAGTAGTAAATTGATATAAGTATTTGGAGGCATTCATCTTATAGGACTAAAGATAAGTAGAGGTATAATTTTATGGTACTAAGTTTTAAAGGGTTGATTAAAGGAATATTTTTGAGGCCATTGATTCACCCCCCCACCCCCAACCCACCNCCCCCCCCCCCCCCCCCCCCCCCCCCCCCCCCCCCCCCGCCTCTTAGTTATTACTAGCACCTAAAATGATTGTAAATTTTGAGATGTTCAACCCCTCATAGCTCCCATGTTTATTAGTTGGAGCACATTGAGAGGAAGGTGAGGCAACATGCTCTTTTTTTTTTTTCTTTCCAACCCATTTCTTTGTTCTTTCTATTACATACAAAGTCCTATTTTTCATGTTTGTATTCCAATCACCAAAAAATTCCAACCGTGCACAACAACCTATGCTAGCATCCCAACAACATTCTTTAGAAAATTATTAACTGTCATTAACTAGGTATTCAGGGATACAATAATGGTAGCTTGAAATTCCTAACCTAGTCTATTGTTAACCTCATTAACTTTTATTTTCTGCACTTTTATTTCTTTTTTAGAATCCTCCCAATAGTCTTCCAGGTGTGCTCAATTTTCATATAGATTCTCTCCATAACAATAAGTTTTAATAAACTATTGCTATCAAAATGTGTTCTAGGAAACCATGACTGGAACTAAAACTCTACGAAAATCTTCTCAGCACCTCTAGCAACATCATTACTCTTACATGAAAATTGTGCAAGAGAAATGGGAAAGGAGTGTCCTTTCATTTTCATCTCAATATTTTTGATATTAACCTTTTCCACCTGATGAAAAAATTGCCAGGAACACAAAATAATGTTAGAATTTGAATAATTTAACCACCAAGATCCACTATATGCAAAATAACCTGTTACAAAAGCAAAGAATGGAGACAAAACTCAGAATGATCTGAAAGATGAAATATTCATTCAGAGAGGGAATACAAATTACAAAGATATCAATCCTTATAACAGAGATCAAAAAATAGAAGGTGGAGAAAGCTAGGTTGCATGATAATAATTAACAAAGAATTAATTATCATATGCCTAAAGTTTAGCTTAAGTAAACTAGAGATAAAAAGGTGACTGAATAATTAAATCAATAATGATTTAATTAATAAGTGAAAAAACCTTTTTACTCTAACACCCCCCTTAAGATAAACTTAGGGAGAAGCTAAAAAACCTAGAAACAACTACTGAAAGCAGGAAATTTGGGTCCTGGCAACAAGGCCTGAACAGGTACCCAACCATAAGTAAAGTGGAGAAATAGAGAAAACAACATGGGAAAAAACTCTACTCCAAAAAGAAATGGAAAAAGCATGCAAAAAATAAATGGCTCAAGAGAATCTCTCAAAACCATAAGTACAACCAACCCCCCCCCCCCCACGAGAGNACACCCACCCCCCCCCCCCCCACGAGAGAGGATTGAGACTCCAAAGCCCCCAGAATGATACAACTCCTATGTCAGTGATCAAACCAATGTGGCTCCAATGCGGAAGAAACAAAGGCAAGGTACAACGAAGAGGAAACCCCTAAATGTGAGGTTAAACTGGAAGGCCTAGCTAATGCTCAAAAGAGAACGCATGAGAATCCTGTAATGGAATCTCCAATGAAGGTGGGCCAATAGGTGTGTTGAATCTATCATCTAAGAGGAGATGAATGTCCTCTGATATGTCCTCAACAACTGGACTAGGTGGCTTGATGCATAGAGTGATGATGTCAGGTAATGCTGAAGAGGAATCATGTTGAATAGATGTAAACTCGACATGAGATGGAGGTGTAAAATTCACAACACTGGTCTCAGGAAAAACACATAAGTTCAAGTGACCCGACTTCACCTTAATAGGATCTCGTAAAAAAGGAGAGCTATTCTCCGACAGTGGAGATGGTGGACCAAAATGAGAGGAGTACAAGCAGGAAGAATGATCAACTATCCCTGTTGCAACAATATTACATGTCTCACTGTCTCTGACGTGTACTGAATCTGGAGTAAACTCAACTATCTTCCCTGTCCCACTCTGAGTAATTTGATAGATAGAGAGAAGGTTAGAGGATAGAGATGGAACATATAATACATCATGGAATGCACCATCATCAATGTTAATAGAACCTTTCCCACATACAATCATAACAATGTTATTCCCCACCAAAATGCACATGTGGGGTAGGAGAAGCCTTAAAAGATGAGAATAAATCCCAAGAAAGTATCATATGGTGTGAAGTACTTGAATCCAGTAGTCATCTAGAAGAGTGTGGAATAGCGGTTGGTGCATGAACCTTTCCGTTGTCCCATCCATCTGTCTAGAAAGATGATGAAGAAGAAGACTTGTGAGAAGTAGAAGAAGGAATATCAATGTTGCTCTTTTGAAGAAGAGTTGTTAAATCAAAAAATTGTTTTGCATATCCATCTATATTTTTTCTCATAACAATGAGACTCATGTCATGATTGAGATTTTTACAATAAGCACACTTAGGTCTTTATGTCTTTGATTTCCCCCTTGGGAGAAGGTGGGCCAAAGGAGTGCTAATAATTAGAATCCTTCATAGACCGTATGGTTGGTGATATATGTTTCTGCTCCGGCTTCCCTAAAGATGGGTGAGCTACCAATGCATGGTTCTTTGATCCTGTGAGAGAATCAAGTTGAGATAGCTTTGCCTTCTCATGAGTCAAATGATCATAGGACACATCAAATGTAGGCATGTTGAATAACAAACCCAAAGCATCCATGGTAGAATGGAAGGTAGAAGAGAATATATGAAAGGGACCACAAAGCTTACAAAGAATCAGGTAAATGCACTATGTATCTGTTTTATTCTTTCTACAACCCTGCAAGATAGATCTGATAGATTTGAATTTCATTAAGAAATCATAAATAGAAGAAAATGTATCATGACCCAAAGCTATCAAATCGGCCTCAATCTAAAGTGCCCTGAACTCATTGACTGTACCAAAGAGAGTCTAAAAATTCTCCCATATATCAAGAGGGGCATCACATCCATCAACATGGAAGAACAAACTATCTGAAACATGTAGATAAAGCACACCCATGGCCTCGTCCATCTTATTCCTGTGTTGCATGACCTCGTAAGGATGAGTCAAGACTGGCTAAATGGTGTCTAAACAAGATCATAACCCACATGACCAGAGAAGCTGAGTCATACACGATTTCCATACATGGAAATAGTGAGGAGTGAGAAGCTCAACTGATGTTGAATCTTCCATAATAAGGAGAGATAGTGCAATAAATGTTTGAGAATAAATGGGAAAAGTACCTGGTCAATTTCTAAAAAAAAAAGTCTTAGATCTAAAAGAGCTCGTCAAGAGATTTTTGATGCCTTTTTGTGAGAAAAAAATGGAGTCCCTATGCACATTCTGGAGGCCTGGAAGCACTAAAAAGAAGTTCTTTGTTTGACTGGAAAAAAAAGCCAATGAAATAGCAAAACCTAAAAATGAAACCCCTGCCAAAATCTCTGCCTCAAAAAGAGCTTTCTGACAATATAAGGAAGTTGAAAAAGGCCTTTGTTTGCTCTAGTTAGAGCCAAAAAACCACCTAGGGGTAAAAAGGGCTTCAAAAAAAGGTTTAGAGCCCTTGAGGCTTAAAAGCACTAGCCCCTGGCCATATGGCGCGCATAGGGCACTGGCAACCGGAGCTCCTGATCACCCATGTGACCGTGACTGTGTTGGATTAGGCCCATCTGGGGCTGTTGTTGCCAACGAAGGTAGGAGTTGCCCGCAGGTGGCGTATTGGTGACAGAATGGAGGCACGACAGCTAATGGAGGCACGCTAGTGGGAAGCGCACTGGTGGCACTGCAATCTTGGCGGGGTTGTCAAGAAGGTGGGAACCACCGAATATGTGGTTCCCACATAGTGGGAATTGTGTTTAAATAGAGAGTCCCATCTTTTTAATAAAAAACTTGAAGCGCCCTGCGCTAATTTTTAAAAAGAGATTTTTTTAATAAAAAAATTAAAGAAAACATGTGCAGTCCAGTTTCACCATTTTTGGTGAAATTTCATAGATAAATCACTCAAAAAGGTGATTTATTTTTAATTTATTTTTTTTTTAAAACTTTGGCCTCGGTTTGTGTGCCCAAGAGGCATGTATGCAAAAAAAGTTTTTTGCCTCAAAATGCAACTATGTTGAAATTGGACGTGTCTTATATGGAAATAGGGGGTTTTGGGCATTTTGAGATCAATTGTGAGGTCGGTTTGTGCTCAAAGTGCTTTGGAAAAAAATTCCCCTAGATTCACACAAAAATCACTAAAAAACTCAAAACCCTCAGAGCTCCAAAAAACTTCAAAAACTCAAGAACGAGCTACAACAACAAGGCTCTGATACCATGTTAGAATTCAAAGAATTCAACCACCAAGATCCATTGTATGAAAAATAAATTGTTACAAAAACAAAGAATGAAGACAAAACTTAGAATGATGTAAAAGATGCAATATTCATTCAGAGAGGGAATACAAATTATAAAGAGATCAATCCTTATAAATGAGATCGAAAAACATAAGGTGGAGAAACCTAGGTTGCATGATAATAATTAACAAAGAATTAATTATTATATGCGTAAAGATTAACTTAAGTGAACTAGAGATAAAAATGTGACTGAATAATTAAATCAATAATGATTTAATTAATAAGTGAAAGTACCTTTTTACTCTAACAAATAATTCAATGCATATTTGGGCAATTTCAATGGGGCATTTACATAACCCCCAATTCTCAGATAACAAAATCTATCAAATTAGATAAAATAACTTCCATATTACTTTATCATAGCGACTACCTCTAGATAAATCCTCTTTTGAGGATAGCCTTCTATCTTATTTACCATAATCCATAGGAGAGCATCATTAACACAGTGGTAATTTTCCATTCCATTTTATTTTTTTGCATTTAGGGGAAGTATTCATATACATGTATATCACCATATGATGAATTTACAGTTTACAAAACAAACCACATTATTTTTACACCAACAATGATGTAAATGAGTAAAGAACACATGTGAAAGAGACCCAATTGTTTACAACCATCCAGCTGGTCATGCAAATGTTCACTTATAATTGTAGCCCAATCTATGTATTCATTTTCATCTCAAATAACTAAGATAAATTAACACATCTAGAAATGAAATAGTTTACAGTATTCAGTGATAATGACCCTATGTAACAAAGTAACAACATCAGCAATTTCCTCTTTGAAATGTTTTCTTTTCAAGATCAAGGTAGTTGAGATTTTCCCTTCCTTTTCTTTTTTAACCATGTCTTGGAAATAGAGTTTGAACACCAATCCTTCTTATCATAGTAAAATTTCCAACCAGTTTCTATTGATATATTCTTGAATTTATCCCTTTTAGGTAACCACGACATTTGAGAAATAGTTTTGGGGTCAATCTTTGCAATGAAAAAATTGTCGAAGGCTCAGATTTTATGTGAATTATAGTCATAATGGTTTGCAAAAGACAACATTGCCTCATGATAAGGAACAAAAACCAGGAAAGCTCCAACATTAACAAGCCCACTTTCAACAATTTTTTTCCTTATGTGAAAGATGGATTCTATTTGCATTCTTGTTAGAATATCACTGAGGCTCACATTACCAAGATTTGCATCTTTTATGCCCTTCAAACCATCCTATATAGTAGGTGATATTTCCATAATTACAAAAAAGGGTTCTAAATTTACCAAGTCAAGAACAAGAAATTCAATAATTCTACTCGATGCCAAGTAGGTATGGCAACAATAAGAAAAAAAGAAACTATAGAGTGTCAAGGAGGGGAAGCTTCTCCTTATTTGTCAAAAAATACAAGTCTACCTCGATAATTCTCTGGAATGAAAATAAATTTAAGAAAGAAAATAATTCATTTCAACCATGTGATATTTAATTTGTTCAAAGTTGGCAATGAAAATACCATCTCTCTCTTTTGGGAACTGTGCTAAGATATTGATGCAGTCAAGCTCAGAGGATCAAATAAAGGATTGTCCAAACTTGCAGTGAACAATAAGAAAACATCAAAAACATAGAAACACCATAGATATAATGATCTATATCAACATATACTTAGATTCAGAAGCAAAACAATAATCATATTGTTATCAATAACCAGACATTACAATCAACATGTCGGGCTATAAGGCATTCCTGGTTAGGGCCAAAACAACAAAATCATCAACAAGATCTCACAGGATCCAACATTCCTAGTCTACTCTATAGCTAAGTGGAAGAAAACCAGATCTAAACTTGTGCTCGCAAGCCTCCAAGCAATATGAAATTTCTATCTAGCCACTTACAACTATGTGCCTCAACTTTCAGTCTTTCAATTTATCAACTTCTCTCTGCCATCCTCTACCTTATATCCTCCCCATTTTCAAAACATCAACCTAGACTCTCTTTTATACAAAATTGCCACAAGTCATCATTACAATTGAAATAACATAAATAAACCCAAGCTGGCATCAAGAACACACAACCAATGTGTTATCCATCAGTCAGCCTCCAACGGTCATTAAATCTACGTAGGAGAGTGAACTAAACAAGATATAGGTCCTCACAACTCCA
Organism: Thuja plicata; assembly: GCA_018584345.1. Lineage (NCBI taxonomy): Eukaryota > Viridiplantae > Streptophyta > Pinopsida > Cupressales > Cupressaceae > Thuja > Thuja plicata. The sequence goes on from MU225891.1 coordinate 335,701, forward strand.
ACACACAACCCAAAATTAAATGTACTAGTCATATAGCCCAAGCAAATAGCATAAACCCCATTGGTGATCAAGAACACCAAAAATAGACCACTCGGTGAGAGGCACAACCAAACCGAGCTCCAAATAGACCACCAAAAAACAAGTCACTGAGACTGAGCAAACATTCACCGAGACCGAGCCACAAGTAACCGAGCACTCCAACAAGGAACTCCAAGGTAGTTACCGACCGGATTACCAAACTCCCAAGCAACAAATCAAAATCAAACCAGAACATATTTTTGGTGACACAAGATTGCCAACTACCCCAGGACGCTCCTGCATCAGATACCCCAGGTGTGAAAAGATGTTCTCATTAGCTAGATGAACATCGGTTAATATTCAGTGCATAGATCCTAAATTGGTTCTTAATATACATGTCCTCTTAGTCCTCAACCAACACACTCTTCCCTCAATTCTTCTTCTGCTTCCTTTTACCACTAGTACTCTCTGAAGTGCCTTCATATCTCTGAACCTTAATGCCTGCACCAACCCCTGCAACCATCTCAAATCTTCTACCAATGCTCAAGTTCCTCCTTCCTTTGTCTTCACCCTTCAAAGGAATCAAATTAGACTTATGTCCATCTTTCAAGATATTAAACAAATTCCTTTTACAGTCATGAATATCCTCTCTATCATACTGCTAAGGTCTCCCAAGTAAAATATGACAAGAATTCATCTCCACAATGTCACATAATACTTCATCTATATAAGAACCAATGTAAAAAACTTACCATGCACTGCTCCTTCACTTCTAAAGCATGACCATCTTGTAACCAACTTATCTATAAGGACAAGGATGCCTCAACCTTTTCAAACTAAGTTTTTGAACCATCTCCTCAATAACTAGGTTGTCAGTACTTTCTCCATCAATAATCACCTTACAACATTTGCCACCATATTTACACACAATCCTAAATAGGTTCTTCCTCTAACAAGAATCAGCTTGCTTTGAGGGTAACAATGTTCTCCTAAGAAAGAGAGTCACACCCTCCACCTTAGGTTCATTCACAACAACTTCATTCACCAAAACATTCCAGTGACTACCAACCTTCTTATCTGCATGAGGAGATTTGAATGGTTGATGTCCTTCTTCACCATAGCTATAAAAAGTACCTCTAAATACACCTCTACCTGTTCTTCTCCTCGGTTCAACAGGTTTTGGTTCATCTTCAACTTTCAGTTTATCTTTTACCGATTGTTCTTGCTTCTCTTTCCCTCGAGAATTACCACAATGTCTTCTTTTCAACCTATCTTCTACCTTCAATGCATACTAATAAGCATACTCTACAGATTCAATCTTCAACATAACAATCTCATCTTGGATATTGAATCTTAGACCATTGATATACCTCACCACCTTTTCCTTAGAAATTTCCCTATGCCCAGACCGAATAGTCAACTTGTAGAACTCCTTGGTATAATCTTCCATAGTCATCTTCTATTTTAGATTCTACAATTTCTTAAACAACTCAAGTTCATAGTCGGTAGGAATGAACTTATCCTTTAGCTTTTTCGCCATAAACCTCCACTAATTGATCTTTATCTCACCTTATTCTTCTCTATCCCTCTGCAACTCTTTCCACCATAAAGTAGCATGTCCTTTCAACTTAGTCTATGCCAATCTCACTCTAAGAAAATCTTCAATGTCTTCTCACTCAAAGTACTCTTCTAACTCACTGATCTAATCAATAAAATCCTCGGGTCTCAATGTACATGAAAAATTAGACCAAGCTCTAGATCTCTGCAACCAATTAGTTATGTTTCCTCTAGATCTCTCCATCTAATTGGCTCTGTCATCTCCACTAGATCCAATAACTTCAAAGTCTTCAGCAACTTCTTCATAACCATCGTCTGTTCTAGGACCTCTATGAAATCCAACATTTTTGATACCTTCTATGATTTCATTTTTCATTGTCGCCATATCAGATCTAAATCTTTTTTTTATCCTCGCTTCCACCCCCTCAAAAATATTTGCAATCGCCGTAGGGTCCAATCTTCTTAGAGGCATCTCTCCAGATCTTCAAAAACCCTAAGCTCCACAAGAAATGAACCAAATTTGATACCACTTGATGCAATCAATCTTAGAGGATCCAATAAAGGACTGTCCAAACTTACAGCCAACAATAAGACAATAGCAGAAACATAATAACACCAAAGATATAATGATCTATATCAACATATACTTAGGTTCAAATGCAAAATAGTAATCATATTGTTATCAATAACCAAACATTACAATCAACATGCCAAGTTGTAAGGCCTTCCCGGTTAGGGAAAAAACAACAAAGGCATCAACAAGATCTCGCAAGATCCAACATTCTCAGTCTACTCTATAACTGAGTGGAAGAAAACCAGATCTAAACTTGTGCTCGCAAGCCTCCAAGTAATCTGCAATTTCTATCTACCCACTTACAACTATCTACCTCAACTTTCAATCTTTCAATTTATCAGCTTCTCTCTACCATCCTCTACCTTATATCCTCCCATTTTTCAAAATATCAACCTAGACTCTCTTTTATACAAAATTGCCACAAGTCAGCTTTACAATTAAAATAACATAAATAAACCCAAGTCGACATCAAGAACACACAACCAACATGTTATCCATCAGTCAACCTCCAACGGTCATTAAATATACATAGGAGAGTGAACCAAACAAGATATAGGTCCTCACAACTCCAGCATGCAACCCTAAATTAAATGCACTAGTCAGCTAGCCCAAACAGATAGCATAAACCTTATCGGTGATAAAAAAAACCAAAAAATAGACCACTCGGTGAGAGGCACAACCGAGTCGAGCTCTACTAAATAGATGCCACCAAGAAACAAGTCACCAAGACCAAGAACCATTCACCGAGACCGAGCCACAAGTAACCGAGCCAACAGGTAACTGAGCACTCCAACAAGGAACTCCAAGGTAGTTACCAACTAGATTATTGAGCTCCCAAGCAGCAAATCAAAATCAAACCAAAACATGTTTTTGGTGACATAGGATTGCCAACTACCACAGGATGCTCCTATATCAGATATTGCCATGTGTTCCACCACTTAATGACACATTAATGAATATACTTACAAGCTCCTTGAAAATGGGAATGTTTATAAAATGAATATTCCAATAAAGATAGAGAATCACTCAAAGATAGTTGACTACTTGCACAATCAATATTTTGGACTCCGAACCAATGGAAATATCTCATTCTTTTCTTCCAAACAACCCATGTTCCATATTTTGGTCAAAGTTGGTCAACCTTACCACAATTTTGGTCAAAGTTGGTCAATATGACCTCAAAACAAGTGTAGAGAAGGTCCTAAACACTTGCAACCTCTTCCACATCAGATTAGTTTCTTCAAACATCAGTCTAATAAATCAAATTACTTCTGATCACTGGGGCATCTGCCATATTTTGATTTCGCTCCCGAGGGGGTAGGATCAGGACATCAACAGTTCAGTATTCACATCATCAAACAAGACCCCATTGCTAGAGGCATCTCAACTTCATCGCATCACATCAAGTTGAGATTATCATAAATCAAAGTCAAACCAATCAATCATCTTATACAGTGATGGATACACTCGAAACTAGGCAAACCGGTCTTCTATGAGCCATTCATTTCTGAAACCAGACATATTGATCAAATTGGCTTCATCACTTCAAATCAAGTCAATTTTTTTCTAGTCAACCTCTTAACGGTAATCTATTTCATCACTTCAAATCAAACTGGTTATTCGTTCAAACAAATTAGAAGGTTTAAGAGTTTTTGACAGATGTTCAGTTTCATCACTTCAAATCAAACTGAGCATTTGGTTTTATATATTTTGATCGATCTTCGTCCAATCAAGCTCGGAGTTGGTCTTCTTCGAAAGAATGGTTTTATCGCTTCATGTCAAACTATTCTTTGTCTCATCACTAACTATTCTTTGAATCAATGCATTAATCGAACAACAATTCAAAGAGGGGCAAAGGTAATGACCTAAAAATGGTCAACTAAACCCTAGACCCCTAATCTTGATCTCTTATCAAGAAAACCCTAATCTTGATCATCATAAGTCCTAACCCTAAAGGTAATTCATCATTTTCATTCTGATTTGACCTAAGCCCTAGGTCCTAATCTATCATCGCATAAGAAAACATTTAAACAACAAAGAATTCCAAGATCTAATTGATCATAATAACTCCTCCATCCCTAGATTTGCTTGCTCCAAATGATGCTTCACCCACAACATCCTTACCATCTCATTCTCTTGCCAACATCCTTTCCCTATATTTCCTATATTTGGAGATGACTGGCAATATTTATTTCCCATTGGATATTGTTGTCATGTTAACCCTTAGCTTACATTTGATTAACTCCTGATCACTCTCTATGGTTCAGCCTTGCATGTCACTGATTTCATTTATAATGGTCCTGAGGTTAGTTTCTAGGTCCCTTAAGGTCTCCATTGTCTGTTAATTCACTTTGTCAGTAGGTGGTTCCCCATGTATTCTTATCCAAAAAGTATGACCAACATCACAACTCTTATGTGGCATATGAAAGGAAACTAAGTGTGCGGAAAATAGTTCCCTACGCTAAAATCCTAGAAGAGGATCGTGTAAATTCAAATTTAACCCTTATCAATTACAGAATGATAATATAATAACATGCATACATAGAAAAATGAGAATGACACAATGATTTACCCTAGGGAAAACCTTTCGGTAAAAAACCCCACCACTCCAAAACTTGCACAATGTATTAATCAAAACTATTGTTGTTTACAATACACTTGCAATGCAAGTTCTTTCAGGAGATAATTGACACTTGAAGACAAATCTGGCAGCATAACAATATTCCAACAATACACTAACTTCACTCTGCGATTTGCAACCCTAAAAAATTCTTATATCATGCGCTTCCCTCTTTAGGGCAACTTCCAAAGATAACCGTATTAGGGTTTACCATTCTCTGGAAAAATAGGAACTCTGAACCCCACACATTGTAGAAGAGTGTACAGTACTCAACATGATCAGTTTCCACATGTCTTTCATGTCTTCACCCATCATTGAATCTTTCACAATTAGCTCTTACAAATATTAATGACCGTCATAGAAATCCTTCATAACCGTTTCAGTCATGATTACCTTACACATTGTACAAAGTGCCGACATTTGGCAAATAACCTCTACCACAAAATGGGATGACTAGATCCACCTAGACCAAGTTTGATCATCCTTGTCATCTTCCAAGTGGAGTGAAAACACAACATGTCCACTCAACTAAATGATAGAACAGATATCAAACTTAAATACATTATTTGCAAACAATTAATTACAAAACAAATAATATCAAAAGTAAGGAAATATAAAAGGTTGAGACACCTTATTCCTAACATTCTCCCACTTGTCGAACACCTTGTAAGAGCCAAAGGAAATAGTAGGATTTAACCGCTATAGGCCAAGAGGCCCATAGACTTCAAACACCATCTGAACTTCTCTGTGCCCACAGGTTTTGTCAATGCATCTGTAACATTATTTACTGTATCTACCTTCTCCAAACTTACCTTTCCATCCTCTACCATATCTCTCACAAAGTGAAACCACACATCAATGTGCTTGGTTCTGGTTTGGAAAGTTGGATTCTTCGCAAGGAAAATAGTACTCTGATTGTCGCAACAAATTGTAATATGTCCTGCATCAACACCAACATCTGAACATAGTCTCTTAAGCCAAATGGCTTCCTTACAAGCATGAGTATCTTCCATGCACTCTGCTTCTGTCATGGACAAAGTGACCATAAGTTGTCGCTTACTCATCCAACTGATGGCACCACCAAACATAGTGAACACATAGGCACTGGTGGATCTCCCGTTGTCAATGTCACCTGCCCAATCTGAATCCACAAACCCAAAAATACAAACTAAATGCGGAGCTCCAGAAGATTTTCCATGATAGCATATGGAATACTCTAATGTACACTCTCTTAACTGCATCTCAATGTACCCGTCCAGGTTTATCCATAAATTAACTCAGGACTCCCACTGCTTGGGCAATGTCTAGTCTAGTATAGACCATAGCATACATAAGGCTGCCAACTGCACTCGCATAAGGAACTTTGCTCATGTCCTCCACCTCACTAGGAGATTTTGGACAATCATCCATAGATAACTTTGTTCCCATAGAAACAGGAACACACAATGGTCTGCAATCTGCCATGCTGAACCTGTCCAACACAAACTTCACATACTTACTCTGACTCAACCAAAGTTTTTTGTTAGATCTATCTCTGCTGATTTCCATTCCCAAAATATACCTGGCTACCCCTAGATCTTTCATCTCAAACTATGCTGACAACTGAGACTTCAAATCAAAAATCATACCCATACCCTTCCCAATCAACAACATATCATCAACATATAATGCAATAATAAGAAGGTGATCATTTTCAACTTTGAAATAAACACAATGATCTAATTTCGATCTCAGAAAACCAATCGACAACACAAAAGCATCAAATTTAAGGTACCACATCCTAGGAGATTGTTTCAAACCATACAGAGACTTCTTTAATCTACAAACCAAAGACTCTTTACCTTTCTGAATATAGTGCTCGGGCTGTGACATATAGATCTCTTCCTCCAAATCACCATGAAGGAAAGTTGTCTTCACATCCATCTGTTCTACCTCTAAATCATACGATGCTGCTAGAGATAACAAAAATCTAATGGATGTAAACTTTGCAACATGAGAGAATATTTCACCATAATCAATTCCCTCCACCTGTGAATACCCCTTTGCAACCAATCTAGCCTTGTACCTCTCAACACTGCCATCTACACAAAATTTCTTCTTAAACACCCATTTGCTTCCAATAGGTTTCCGTCCTTTAGGCAAAGGTACTAGGTCCCAAGTTTTGTTCTTCTCCAATGAAGCCATCTCATCATACATGGCCTCAATCCAAGAACCTGCATCTTCCATACCTATAGCCTCTTTCACAGATCTAGGCTCATCATTGTTTGTAATCAAGGCATAAGCATAACTGGAATCTAACATAGAAAATCCAAACCTCTTTGGTTTCTTTCTTTCTCTCATGGATCTCCTCGAGGGCTGAGGTTGAGGTTGTTCTACCTCTTCTTCTAAATTTTTAGAACTTCTAGAGCTCTCCTCATCATCAGTTCCATCACGGTCTCTCTGTTCAGTCCTCTCAGGGGTGGGAGGCAACTGAACAACATCTTATTTCATTTATTTTTCATCTAGATGTAGCACAATAGGAGAAGGTGTTAGCTCTCTAAAAATAACATTTCTGCTAAACAACACCTTACCAGTCACAGGATCCCAAAGCTTGTATCCTTTCACACCAACACTGTAGCTGATGAAGATACATTTTACAGCCTTGTTTTCCAACTTAGATCTTTTCTCCTTAGGCACATGTGCATAAGCTTCACAACCAAAAACACGAAGATGTCTAATTAAAGGCTTCTTACCAGACCACACCTCCATGGGTGTCTTACTAACAAGAGCTGATGTAGGAGATCTGTTAACCAGATAGCAAGCAGTGGCCACAACTTCAGCCCAAAACCTTTATTTGAGGCCAGCTCCACTAAGCATACTCCTAGCCTTCTCCATCAGTGTCCTATTCATTCTTTCTGCAACTCCATTTTGCTGTGGGGTATAAGGAGTTGTCTTATGCCT
>MU225891.1:379516-398201 GCA_018584345.1 Thuja plicata
TATATTTGTATAAATACCTTCTAGGATGTTTGAGATAGGTTTCAGCTTCATAGGAGTTAAGGTGCAGATTCTAGATTTTGGGGGTTTTTGAAATATTTCAGGACTTAGCCAAATTTCAGGATTCAACGCGCCTTCAGCGAAGCTACCTCCCACAATCTATCTCGGCTTTCTAAGCTTGAATTGAAGCTTGAACAAGGATTCTCTAAGGGTTTAAACTTGTTTCATCACAAATCCTTTGGTTTTTATCCCATATTCCTGAAAGATTTAACACAACTCTTGCCCGTGCACCAGACAGACTTGACTTCCCAGCAGGCCAAAATTGCCCAAAACCAACTCTCGAACTTTACTCGCCAGACCAAGGGGCTCGAAAACTGTCGCCAACAAGGACTACCTAAGACCACTACTCCTACTGCTTGCAAAAGAGGGGGTCCCCATTTGCAATGGGGCGATGGTGTGAAAACCTCACAACAAAGATCCAGTAGAAGGTTGTAGCATTTGAAATGTGCTTGGAGTCTACATCAATGGAGACTCGAGTGTCCAAAGCTCCAATATTAGCAAGACCGTGTGTTCCGAAAATAGTTTTATGAAACTTAGGGTCATCCTATCCATGATGTAGAAGGCATTACATAGGTGAGATAGGAAACAACCCTTCCATAAGGGCAGTTCCTATCAGATGTGCAACATTTGAGTCAAAACTTGATGGATATCATCACTTGCTACAACTATAAGACTGTAATGAAAGAAATATGTTGCAAGTAAGGTGGGTCCCCATTACCTTGGAGGGACAAACTAGGGAGCCTAGACCTATCCCTTCTTACATTGGAAGGAAGATGATCCACTTGGCTCAAGAAGGCTCAAGCGTTGAGTGGATCCAATGATCCTTTGCTATAAATGAAGGTCTGTATGTGTAAATGTGATTTAGAAATGTAAATGCAAGATCTAGGGCTAGATAGGGAGAAAAGATGGGTTTCTATGTGCACAAAACAACTGGGGATTGAAAGGCCGATTTCGGGACTAGAAACAAAAAGGGGAGGCTGTAACACACGTGCAGACCAAATTTGAAGCCGAGATGGGGGAATGTGGCGACCTAGTCGCCCTATTCCGAGGAATGGGGTGACCCACTCACCCTATTCCTTGTGTTTTGCGACAAACTTAGTTGCAAATTGTAGCCAATCTCCTGATCTTCCCGGATCTCAATCTGTATTGGCACCACCTGTTTCTGCACACAAAAAGAGAGAAATTGTTGTGTAGAGAGGGGTTTTCCTCAGTCAAACCCTAGTTTTGGAATCAACCTTGAATCAGAAATGAAATATGCTTGAAAGGAAAGTGTAATTAGGTATAGCAGAGGCTAGATCTGAAAATGAAATGCTTATACCTTCATAACCTTCTTGACGTCAAAGTGCCTATGAAGATGCTTGAAATTGACTTGATTGTTGACAATAGGATCACGAATGCCTTCACAAATGCTTGGATCTACAAATTACTCCACAATATTCAATGCTTAGAATGCTTGATCTCTTAATATTTGCTTTGATTGCTTGAATTGCCTTGATTGCTCTTGATGCTTGAAAGATATTCTTATCTTGTATGCTTGTATTGTATGTATGTCGAAATGAGAGAGGTAAGCTTGTTTATATGCCTCAAACATCATTTCGGGATTCAAAATTTGAAGAAAGCCGACATAGGCTTGGATTGCCTGCTTAAACAAAGTAACCTTTGCGGGATTTCAATTTGGGGCCAATCACTGGGGAATGGGGTGATTCGGTTGCCCTATTCTTGGGAATGGGGCAACCAGATCGTCCTATTCCCTCCAATGAGGTACCAAATTGGGACTAGGGGTCTTAATTGAAGAGAAAATGGTGAAAAATAGGCACAATTGAGTTGTGGTAAGCGGAATCGAGGCTGAATCAAGCATAATAAACACGGAAGACCAAGGACACTAAAATAGGGCCTAACTAAGCAAGAAATTGTATATGGATACAATTTGCGACGTTGCAAAGACAAAAAGAAGAGGCAATCAAAATAGTGATAGCCAAGAGTGTGTTGCCAGATAGGGACTGATGAACTTTATATCAAGTGCCCATTGTAATTTTTGAGCAAGTGCCATAAAGTCAACAATTAGATGGTGCTAGTAATTTTTGTATGAGACATGGGGTGCTCAAAAGCTAAATGATAGTTGCCGACGAAGATGATAGATAGTTGTGTTGATGTGAGTTTTGTTCCACTACACCATATAGAATCAAACACTCAATGTTTTAAGGTGAAACACTAAATATCCAATCCTCTCTTGAATAAGGTCACTTCTTATGCTAAGCTTGCAAAGTAAGATCATGAAATGACTTCAAGGTTCCTTCAATTGTGGATACTCGCTCAGTGAAATAATGTGATTTGCTGGTAATCACTTAGGGGACTTACACTTGTTCATTCAATGGACATCAACTTACTTCTATAGATTTGACTTCACAATGTGCAATGAAGATATAGTTTTGACTTTCCAACTCTTGAACTTAAACTTAACTCCTACTTTTACTTCTAACTATGAATGGAAGGAAGTATGGATGACTTGGACTTTACTAGATGCAATCTTGTCAGTGATTCCACCCACCTAGTGCAAGCTTCTAAGGTATACTCAAATGGTTTTCAAATCAATATCCCCTCTTCATTCCCATCGATGGATGTAAACTAAAGATTGAATATCAATTGCAGTTAAGTACAATCAGTAACTCACCACACAAGGCACACCTACAATCAACAAGAGGCTAGTGGCCTAGATTATATTTGAGTCAATCAAGTAAACATCCACAATTTTTTTCATCCAACTAAACTACTTCAACATGAAATGAAATCTACTCTACTCCAAGTGAGGGATTGAGGAAACCATGCAACACTTCAAAGCAACATTAAGTAATTCACCATGAAGACCAACAATGAATCATCAATCACTTTGATAGCATTATAGTAGCAATTTGATCAAGTCTCTCCCTTAGCTAACCTACTCTAATCCTAGCTGACTAACTCTAATTGACTAACTTCTACAAATGAGAAGGCTTTGGCCTTTAATAGTTGTTCAATTACAATGAACAGCCAAGATCGATTCAAGATCAAGGCCCAAGATTTATGCCTACAAACCCTAATTAGGGTTGCCACACTATCATCCAATTACATGAAGGCACCACCTTGTGGGCTAATAAGAAAATTACAATGCTTTTGAGATCCAATGAGAAAATAGTACACTGGGCATAATATGATTGACTGTGTTGTGTAACTTGAATTTTCTGATTGGTAGAAGACAAGTGGGTGCCACCTCAACATCCTTATTCTGTAGACTTGATCAATCTTTTGGTGATGAGAAAATATCTCTTGATACTCAACATTGCCAAGTCTTCGATTGTGATGGCATATTTCCAAATTGCTTCATCTTTCCAATCCTTCTTCATCTTTATTTCGAAATCTTCTCATTGCCATGATCTGAACCTGATTGTACTTGTCAACTTGAATCTTGAACTTCTTGAAATGATGAAGTCCTTCATGTAGCTAGGATCTCTTCAAAGCAAACTCGGATTTCCGGAAGAAATTCAAGTTGATGATTTTTCTTCTCCTTACTCTTTTGTTATCTTGAACTCCATCTTGAATTTGCACTTTGATGATCTGATTTGAACCTCCTTCTCATTTGGAGTCCTCGAGCTTGAGCCTGCCTTCCTGTAGTATCCACTTGCTTGAAGTTTTGGGCTTGATCTCGCCACAATCTTTGTCCTCCTAGCTTCCTCCTTCGAAATCCACCTTGCAAAACAAAGGAGAAAAAAACATTAAACTTCACAAAATTGGTAAGTATAACAAAATGAAGAAATCTGAAAGCCTTCATGATAATTGCATCAACATCAAAATGAAATGGATTTTCCTTATCTCAAAATTAAACTTCTCTTCCAAGCTTGATGATCTTATTCTTACAATCTGAAATGGATTCCTTCAAAACTGGGCTTTAAATGAGTTTTGGGCTGCAATAACATGCCCAGATTTCGTTTTATCCCTCTTCCCCCTGCATCTCTGATTTTTGGAGAAAAATCAGCTTTGAGCATCCAAAATTGCTGCCTCTACAAAAGAGCTTATCCCCTTACGTTGATGACCTGTTGTTGTTTGTAATATTCGCCACTTTTATGAAACAATTCGCAGCTGTCTAGGGATGAATTCGCTGCTGAAGCAGAGATAAAACTGCCTTGATCTGGTGTAAGAATGATTTGGATGTCACCTCCCTTTATAGGCGATGTGTAACTTGAAAAGGCACCCCTTTCTAGGTAGGCCGACCAGGCTATTATAGGCCAATGAAAATTGATTCTATTTATTTCTTTTAAGCCTTTTAGGCCGACCTCACCAAGGAAGGATAGTAACCTTTTAAAAAAATGTATAATCTTCTCTCCTAAAATCACTGCTCATTAGGATTTGATTGAGTCTCCAAATAGGACGGAATTCCACCATGTTAGAGGATTTTATACTTGGGGGTGGGGGATTCCGCCATCCCTCAAGGAATTTCTTCACTTTTCAACTTGACTCCTTCAAAACACTCCTCCTTCCAATCTCATCGCCACCATAGGACGGAATTCCACCATGTTAGAGGATTTTATCCTTGGGGGATTCCGCCATCCCTCAAAGAATTTCTTCACTTTTCAACTTGACTCCTTCAAAACACTCCTTCCAATCTCATCACCACCATTTGCCATTTCAGATTTTACTATCACTTAGGAGGCCCATAACTTGTTTCATGATCATCCTAAAAAGGGGGCGGAAATTTCATTTGTTTGAGGATTTTATCCTCGGGGATGGCGGAATTCTGCCATCCTTGAGGAATCTTTTCTTATCAAAATTTTAACTTTGTTTCCCAAATGCCCCTATCATTCCCTCTTTTATGATCTCATGCAAATGTTTTGAAAGCAAATTTTAGCCCTATCGTCTTGTGGTGGAAATTGGAAGGATCCTAGGATTCTCCTCCTTGCATTGCTTTGGTTAATTCGGTTTCACTCTTCCATTTTTCTTTTTTGACTGCAGTACTATCATCATGCTCCCCTAGATCTGTTTTTGCAAGGCGGAAATAGATGACCTTGGAGGATTTTGTTTAGTAGCTGGGCGGAAATCTCAAGTCTTAGAGGACTCTTTGGGGCAGAATTCATGACCATTTGAGGATTTCCAATCACCCCTTCAATCCCCTTGCATCTCAGATTGGCATCATATCTTAATCGAATTCAGATAGGATTCAACTTGGACCGTTAAGTTGGTGCTTGACCAACATTATGATAAGGTGGAATTCTTAGTGTGGAGAGGATTTTATCCTTGGGGATGGTGGAATTCCGCCATCCTTGAGGAATTGCTTTATTTCATACGTTGATTTCAAACTTGCCTCCTCATTTCTCCATTTCACCTCAAACTTCCACCTCTTTGTCATTAGTGAATCTGCCATGCATTAGGACTGAATATCGATGGTTTAACTTTGGATTTTCACCTCCATTTGCATTAAGCTACCCCTGCCCCTATTGATCTGATTATGTTTGGCAGAATTCTTAGGTTGAACAGGGTAATGAATCCTAAGAGGGCAGCGGATTCCACTGTCCCTCTAGGAATCTCATTTTATTTTCATTACAAGTTTAGGAATCTCATTTTATTTTCATTGCAAAACTTGTAATACAACTTCTTATTTCCCCTTTGGTTGTTTTTCTCTCGACTTGGACTGAGTCTGATTTGCATTTACTCATGCTCTACAAGGAATCTCATTTTATTTTCATTGCCAAACTTGTCATACAACTTCTTATCTCCCCTTTGGTTGTTTTTCTCTAGACTTGGACCAAGTCTGATTTGCATTTGCTCATGCTCTAAGAGGGCGGAAATTTCACTAGTTAGAGGATTGGGAATCCTTGGTAGGCGGTGAATTCCGCCCCTACCTCAAGATTTAAACACTTTCACCAACAAACTCCACCATATTCCTTCTTCATCCATCTATCACTTGCAATATTGGTCTCAAAATTTCATTTCATCCCCATTGCCCCTTACCATGCTTTTGAGTTTTGCTTTGAGTTGCCTCCACCAAGATGGTGTAATTCTATCTATCACGAGGATAATAATCTTAGGAGGTGGCGGAATTCCGCCACTTCCAAGGATTCCCTCTTGTATCATTACTTTCCAGACTTAGTTAAGTATAAGTTACATTTATACTTAAAGTTGTATTTATATAAATACTGTCATGATGTTTGAGATAGGTTTCAGTTTCATAGGAGTTATAATAAAGATTCTAGATTTTGGGGGTTTTCAAAAAATTCCAGACTTAGCCAAATTTCAGGATTCAACTTGCCTTTAGCAGTGTTACCTCCCACAACCTTTCCTGACTTCCTAAGGTTAGATTGAAGCTGGAGCAAGGATTTTCTAATGATTCTAACTCATTTCATCACAAATCACTTGGTTTCAACTCCATCTCCTAGCTAGCTTAGCCCAACTTTCATGCATATCCCTGATAGACTTGACTTCCCAGCAGGCCAAAATTGCTCAAACTCACTCTTGGACTTGGAGACTTGAAAATTGCCACCACCTAAGACCACCTAAGACAACTACTCCTACTGCCAAAGCAAAAAGAGGGGGTCCCCATTTGCAATGGGGGATGGTGTGAAAACCTCACAACAAGTTGTTGACGAAGATTACAATAGTCGCTCTTGAAGGCATTTTTATGCAAGTTTGTGGTAATTTTGGATGCAGTTAATAAAACAATTTATTCTAGGGGGTTATTTTCTAGCCGCCTAAGTCGATGTTTACAAAACTAAATTTAGCTTTCTATTTGTTAATTAGTTTCTGTGTTTAGAGGAAACTCAGAAAGTCACTCACTATGTTTAGGATAAGTTTTTAATTTTTTTGTTAAATAGGGAGTATTTTTTAATGGGTTTATATTCTGCTTTATTTGCCTAGTTTCTGTTTTTTTTTTAGTTTAATTTCCCTTTGGAAAATTTCATGCAAGGCTAATTATCTTAGGATTGTTTTAATTGTTTTTGGTTAATTATTTTTAGGAGATTAAATTCTGTATTAGATGCATTGTTTTAGTTTGTTTGTATGAAGATCTGGAAGGAAAAATCAGATTTTAAATCAAGAATCAAGGAAGTTGATTTCAGAATATTTTATTTTTAGGTTTGTTAACTTTTGAGCAGCATCTGTCCCATGCAAAATTTACAAACAAATGATACATGCCAAGTTTTGACATGCTGTGGTATCCGCCACTCTTTCTACCCATTCATAAGATAACTATCCTTTATTACCTTTTACCATCTTTCCACAAGGCAGAGTTACCACTTAGTTGCAATGAAAGGTCTATAATTTATCATTTAATGAACCCATAGGCCCATCAATTTTTCAAAGGTTTTTTTGGATGGCTTTGGTGGGATGATTGAGGACACTGACACCATCAACGGAATTTTAGAGGGAGAATGATATTTGATTTAGGTTGCCACATGAGAAGAGGATGCCAAAATGAAATCAAGAGTATGATTTTAGAAAACTGTGAAATTGATTGCTATGATATGGGTAGAGATGCACAATGTATTGGGCAGTTCACATGAGTTCCAAGTTGGTGTGTTGTTTATGCATCGCCATTCTTTAGGGAACATAAGGGTCAGTTTGTCTATCATTTTGAGCACAAGACATTGGAATGACTGGCTTGGGAGTCAACATGACACTCATCCATTTGACCTAAAGGTGACATTGTGTGAACTTTACATAGTACTGTGAAGATTAAACATTGGGACTTAAAAGCGTATTGATGGAACACAATAGGCAGATTTCATAAGTGTGATAACATTACTGATGTCATATGATTCACTCATTTCTGCTCTATTTTGGTTCAAGTGTAATTAACCGTTGAGTTTCCCTGGCAATTTGTTGTTAACAAAAACCCATCTTTCATAAGCATTGGCTCACAAACATGAGTGTGAAGATTTACTTGGTATTCTTGCATTGCTTAATGGGCCGAGGACACCCTCAAAGCTCGCTGATCCTAATTATCTCCCAGATTAAGAATGTTTAACCATTGAGTTTTAACTGTAACTCAGACTACTTAGGTTGCTACCATATGTGTAAAAGTGTCAATGATTATTATGCCATATGGAGAATTAATTGTATAGCTTCCAAACTCTTCAATGTTTTTGAATCTGGTTTTTTCATAGTGCATCATTATGTGATATAACTCTATGGGAATCGGCTGTTTATTAGAAACTTAATAGAAAGTCATTCTTTTATGACTAATGGTTCCCAAGAACCCATCTTTCGTGAGCTTCAATGCCTCACTTGGCACTCATTGCATTTAGTTGTTCATAGAAGTGATGTTAGAAGAATGGAAAAAGGTAGAAGATAAGATAAGATAAATTTATTAATGTCCAACGAAAGACCACAAAGAGGGTCCAAGGGACTGTCGAAACAAAACAAGAAGCCAGCCCACAACAGGTACACCAAACGGTGCCCGAGAAGAGAAAACGCTAAAACCAAAGCAAGAAACAACATACAACCAACTACCCGCTCTGAGTAGCCATGAAAAAATCCAGAATTGAAGGATAAGCTATAGGGCAAGAAGAGACCCCAAGATGCCTCTGAAGACCCTTGGAAGAAGAAGAAGACCGCTGCTAGGTGGAATCCCTGCGAGGCCTCACAGAGTATGACTAGAACGGGGACCAAGCCGCTGCATGGTACCACGCGTTGGGGAAAGCATTGGGAAGAAAGAGGTGATAAGCTGACTGGGGTTCTGACTCGCGGGGAGTTGATGTTGGAGTGAGTGGTCCCGAAGTCTCAAGGCCTCCTGAAGAAAAAGCACCAAACATCTCTGATCAATGTGCCTGAAGGAAGAGAGAGACCGAGTCTCCCTGAACAAGCAGTAGAATCTCCCTCTGATCTCATAGTAGACAGGGCAACGAAATATGAAATGCGTTTCCGACTAACCTCTCCCATGTTACAAAGCTGGCAAATCTTGTCCTCCCTATCCATCTGATGGTCGGCTTGGATGTGGAGCTGATGTGATCCCACTTTGAAAGAGCCAAGGAAGATGCGGAGTGAGTGTGACCAACGATGGGAAAGGTAAGGATGGACAATGATCCCATCCCTTATCTCAAGAAAGTGCTCAGCATAGAAAGCCATCTTTCGGCGAAGCTCCCCATGGGGATTAATCCAAGTGGTGTGGATATACTGTCTATAAATATCCATTCTAATGTGCATATTCAGCTCCTGTCTAGATGGGAGGAGATGAGGAGTGACATCCAAAGAGTATCGGAAGGGTGGGAGACGATCAATCTCGATCCCGATCGAACCCAGAAGAGCCGAAGCCTGAGCAAACCAGCCCCGCGCACAACCCGAAGAATCAAAAACCGCAATAGCCTCCGAGGAGCAGTTTACCAGGTAGGAGTATCTGTGATGCCCCTTCAGAGGAGTCCACAAAACCACGAAGATAATGTAATAACCAAACCAGGTCGAAGATGGTACCTAGTCTGAAATGGTGAGCACCAAACTCAGCAAGGATAATACCATGAGGGGTGGACTGCTTGCATTTAATGATGCCCCGAAGAAGAGTTTGGACCTGCTCAACCGAGGCCCAGTCTGACTCCAGTAAAGAGGGCCCCCAAACATTTGAGCCATAGAGCACCGTTGGTCTGATCAGAGTATCCATAAGAGTCAATTTGGACGTGGTGTTTTGGAAGTGATGCTGGAAACACTGTCTCTCAAGAAGGGCCAAAGAATCATGACCTTTGTTGATGCGAAGCTGTAGGGTAGGTCTCATGCTGAAACAGGGGCCAAAGAACTTGACCCCCAGCTATATGTACTAAGAGGAAATCTCCACCTCAACGCCTTGGAAAAAGAAGTGGAGGTGAGAAGTCTTAAAACTATTGAAAACCATTACTTTAGTCTTACCTAGATTAGCTGATAGTTGCCGTGAATCACAGAAAGAAGCAAGACCATCAAGAATTCTCTGTAAGCCCTCTGGAGAGGAAGCAAGGAGGACCACATCGTCCGCAAAGAGAAAGATAGAAATCATAACCCGGTGCAGAAAACAACCGTCCCCCGGAAGTGAGTGCACTTGAAGAAAAGCCTCAAGCTCATCAATATATATCCCAAACAAGGTAGGGGACAAAGGACAACCCTGCGTCACACCATTAGTGCTCCTGATGAAGTTCGAGACCCCATATGGGGTCTTAATGCAACCCACAACTATCTCATAGAGTCTTAAGATGACAATCAAGAGAGTCTCAGAAACACCAATGTCACGAAGTCTCTAGAAAAGGGCCATCCTAGGCGCTGAATCGAAAGCTTTGCAGAAATCCACAAAGCAGCAGTAGATCTTCGAGGAGCGATGCCGAGCCTCCTCAATAATAGTCCTGAGAGTCAAAATGTGGTTCATGGTCTGATAGACTGGTCTGAATCCTGCCTGCCCTCTAGCCCGAATATGACACTGATCCAACAACTGAGAGATAAGATAAACATAGAAATGGACAAACTCAATGCATCATTATCTTTCATTCATTTGTAACATCATATAAATATTTTACATATTGTGTCAACTACCTGTGATCAATTGGGTACAACCACCTAGCCTCTAAGTCAATGCAAGTTGTGAAAGGTGGTAAATAAATACTTTAGTATTAGGGACTTTAGGATCAGATACATATTATGTAGTATCCTTACAGACCCTCTTGTAAACCTATGTCATCAAGTACTATTAGCTGTACCATCTCCATATTTGTGTGGTAGCTCATGTTGGTGATTATGGGTCTTGAATAATGCAAAAATCCCTCTCAAATATGTCTACTCTGAAACTGGATCTGATTTAGCTAGCTGACTCAATCACACCCAATATCTTTACTTTGCAACTATATGTGATTTAAATAGCTGGCTCCCCTACAATCCATAAGTCTAAGTTACTATATGATTGAGAATCATAAATCCATCTTGTGAATGCCCACTGTGTATGCAAACTCTCTGTCTGTGCTAGGTAAGAGCAAACCATGCTCTGATCTATTGGATTACTTATACTGTAAATTGCAAGTATCCGTGAACTCAACAAATATCCGCAATTTGAGATAACTCATGCTCCAAGCTCTTCATTAGTATCTATAAAAAGCTTTCTATCAGCGATCAATTTCTTCTAAGTTCTCATATTGCAGTAAGAACTCAAATACCTAATCACTCTGTCAAGTTGTATCAGCAGCCCTGTAAATACTATCATTACTTCACTCTCTATCTCGAGTAAATAACTGATAGAACTGGCAAAGCTGACAGAAAAAAAAATTCCTTAGGCCGGAAAGCTATGCTGATAATCATTTTAATATCAGTCAATAAACCAGCCGTTGCTACTTGGAATTTCACCAACAATTGTTTTATCTCTCCATTACACTTTGCATCAATCAAATACTCATCTTGGATTTGAGAATGTGTGTATGGTAAATTTCTAAGTTGTGTTTATATTTTGTTTTCTCCATCAAATTTTTGTTAATTACTTTATTTTTATGAAAACTTCTGTCATTGTAAAAAACTACATGTGTTATTTTCCTTTTGAATATGAAATTCTCTTTGCTTATGGATTTCTGTAGTATTTTTGTTTTGAGTATTGACTACTTGAAGAATCCTAGCAAAAATATAATAGGTAGTTTGATCTAGATTTACTCTAAATAATACAAGAGCTAGGATTGGGAACTTCAAATTGACTTATTCTATTTAAAAGAAAATGAAAATTAGGTTAGCACAACATGCCTGGTATATAACATGGACTTTGGGTAGCTGAATAAAGGATCCCGGAAAATTTCAGTTGATTTTGACGTTCCTGGACTTGAGTCATTGACAAATGCTAGTGTCATGCAAAAGGGTCTGATAAAGGGACACTCGTGTTTGACATGGGGCACTAGAGACTGATTGGGGTGTTGGAGTTGTTAATGTTTTGAACCAGAATATAATAAATGGAATAATCAGAACCTTTAACATCAAAGCACAAGAAAACCAGACAGATTTATCCTGGGACTACCCTCCTACTCAAGGGAAAAACCCAGCCACACCCAGAAAAAATTCTCTTTATTGAATAATCAAAGGACTCACTACAAAGCTTCACAAGCTTACTAGAAGAATGCCATTATAAGATAAGACATCTACTGAATATAAACTGCTCTCTTTTAAATCACAGATAATATATGCAAAGATCAGTCACACAATGATTACACATATAATGTTATACTGTAAAAAACATAAGCTCAAACTATTACTGTCCTCAAAAACAGAATAGTCACACACTGATCATACACCCGATCTTCACTCAGACTGACTGAAGAAATCACTTCACACAACAATATTGTTCTCAGCAATTACATACATACCCAAACTGAACAGATGAACACACTACTCAAAATCATGATCCCATAAGAAACTCTTCAGTTACGATGTGGTGTCTTTGGTTCAGCGATGACATCTCCAAAAATATGAACCGTCGTCCATAATGAGAAGGAACCAATGGCATTAAGAGAAGAACCGATGACATAAGAAAGAAACCAATGATCATAATGAAGGGGCTAAATAACTGACAAAACAGCCTCAACCGCAAACCATAAAAGATCATGGTGACATGTCAGCACATGTAGTCGTCAAGGATAAAATTCTTCAAAAACAACGGGCCAAGAGGAGAGAAGAGCGAGTCATTGCACAACTCGACTGTACAAAGAATGATAGGCAGAGAGATATAATAGATCGAACTCAGCTGGAACTTAGACAAATATCACCACAAAGAACATAGAGCCATCGAACTAGGTCCAAAAACGAACAAGGAGCAAACTGCAGTTCATCATTACAAAAATCTTCCAGAGAAGCACACAACATTCATCAGAGGTATAATTCTCTCGCAACTGCTTGAACTTCAACACTCCCTCTTAGCAGGAGAGAGATTATACATAAGTCAGAGCATGACTAGCATAAGGAGCTGCAACACAATATGTCAATAAAAATCTCATCGCTGATTTTATAATATAAAATTGTTATCTCAGTGTAACAACATTCACCATAGCTACTCCTAGAGGGCGAAACAGAAAAATAATCAAAAAACTAAGTCATGGAATCTCACACATGACTTCCACCATGGCTACCCCCAGAGGGTGAATCCACCATAGCTACTCCCAGAGGGTGGAACAAGGGATATCACCTCGAACTTCTCTCACAGAGAACTCATTAACAAGGGATTTCACCTCGAACTTATCTTGCAGAGAAGAACTCATTAATAAGAGATTTCACCTCAAACTTCTCATGAGAGAACTCATTAACATGGGATTTCACCTCGAACTTCTCTCTCTCAGAGAAGAACTCATTAAAACATATAAAACATCATATGAATGTTGAGACTCCCTCTCAGCTGGGGCAACATTCCCAAGGCTTTGATTATCACAAAATCAGGAAATTGGCTCCAATGTTTGTCCAACAATGAGCTTTTGCAGTCACACTGCTACAGCTTGCTGATCCTCTGCAAAGGACTTGTCATTCTACATCTGCCACTCAAGCTCCCTCTGAATCTGATTTCTGCAGCTGAATCGTCACCCTCTGAATGCCATTTCTTCCTCTTTGAAGAAACTAATTGCATTGACAATTTGAATAGGTTCTATTCTGGTTCGGATCGTTTCCTTAAACCTGGCTATGATACCATGTTAATGTTTTGAACTGGAATATAATAAATACAATAATTAAAACCTTTAACATCAAAGCACTAGTAAACCACACACAAATTTATCCTGGGAAAATCCTCCTACTCGAGGGAAAAGCCCAACCACACCCAGAAAATATTCTCTTTATTGAATAATCAAAGGACTCACTACAAAGCTTCACAAGCTTACTAGAAGAATGTCATTATAAGATAAGACATCTGCTGAATATAAACTTTTCTCTTTTAAATCATAGATAATATATGCAAAGATCAGTCACACAATGATTACACATATAATGTTATACTGCAGAAAACATAAGCTCAAATTATTACTGTCCTCAAAAACAGAATAGTCACACACTGATCATACACCCGATCTTCACTTAGACTGACTGAAGAAATTACTTCACAAAACAATATTGTTCTCAGCAATTACATACCCAAACTTAATAGATGAACACACTGCTCAAAATCACGATCATATAGTCCAACCGAATGAAGGTGCTGTGGGAGTATATTTATTTATTTCTCCATCGCTGAACCAAAGACACCACATCGTAAATGAAGAGTTCCTTACAAGAGGCCAAAAGATGGTGGTTACGAAACCCAAACAACATCTTCATAGGATGAACCAACAATTCCAACACATGAATCGACGACACCTCCAAAAATATGAACTGTCGTCCATAATGAGAAGGAACCGATGCCATTAAGAGAAGAACCGCAAACATAAGAAAGAAACTGATGATCATAATGAAGGGACTAAATAACTGACGAAACAGCCTCAACCGCAAACCATAAAAGATCATGGTGACATGTCAGCACACGTAGTTGTCAAGGATAAACTTCTTCAAAAACAACGAGCCAAGAGGAGAGAAGAGCAAGTCATTGCACAACTCGATAGTACAAAGAATGATAGACAGAGAGATCATAGATTGAACTCAGCTGGAACTTAGACAAATATCACCACAAAGAACATAGAGCCATCGAGCCAGGTCCAAAATCGAACAAGGAGCAAACTGCAGTTCATCATTACAAAAATCTTCTAGAGAAGCACACGACATTAATCAGAGGTATAATTCTCTCGCAACTACTTGAACTTCAACAGGAGTCTGATAAATGGATGCTCTTGACCTTGTGGACACTTAGTCAATGATGGTTGTTGGTGTATTCTGCTTTAATAATTCTGAAACCGCAGGATGTTGCTTGCCTTAATTTTATAAGCCCTATTTTACTTGTAGAATCCTAAAAACACTAAGTTACCGATTCAGGTGTGGATGCGGATGCGGGTACAAGAATTGGGTGCGAGGATGCACAATTTTTTTTTTTTTGGGGGGAGGGGGTTTGGATGTGTTTCGGTGCATATATATATATATATATATATATACACAAAAAAAAAATGCAAGAAATATACTGAATTAAATCATTTGGTATTACGATACTTCATCATTGATCAGGATAAATATTAAATGCCAATTGATAGTTCACAAATATTCAAATAAGCCATATCATATACGTCTATGTTCACGATTCCATTGAAATTCAGAATATCATTACAATTACAAAATTAAAATGTAGTTCATGATTCAATGTTCATCAATCAGGATTCACTAATCAAAATCATATGGATTATCAAAAAAATCCTCTTCATCTTCAGGTCCTGCAAGTTCAAGATGATCTATATTATCATTTATGTGCATGCCTATATGTATACATATACTTTAACCTAATGAACAAGGTACAAAACTTGGCACTTTTTTCTATTATCTCTACATATAGTGTGTGGTGTCTTAGAAAGAGTTGTTTACTTCTGTGCACAAAACCTTAAGTACAGAGACTCTAAACTTGATGGATCTATGTTACTAGGGAATTGACAATTTGTTGAGTGCCAAAAGTTGAATTGGTAGCTCCTGCCTTAAAACAGCTAGTGCCAAGCATAGACTGGATTTTTCTAGTAGCTACTTAACCATTTGAATCTTGTTTAAAAGCCCATATTTAAGTAATTTTCATGTGCGCCGGGAATGTTTCTGCAACAACCATGCAGGTACAGTTGTGATATCCAGTTTGATTACTAGAATTGAATTATGAACATAGTTGTAATTCATGTACTACAATATTGTTGATCTGTTGCCTTTTCTTGGACCCTGATCAACATGCAACACTTAGAAGGTCAAATAATCTTGCTCATCAGACAGAAGAAAACTAATAAGTTTAAGTGAAAAATACAAAAAAAAATTGCTTTTGACGTTTTATTTTATCCTGGGTTCTCAGATGCGTCAGGATGCTCGGGGATGCACGAGGATGCCCACAGGGAGCGTTACAGTTCCTTGTGGATGTGTTGGATGTGCATCCACGCACATCCACAAGGAGCTGTAACGCTCCTTGTGAGCATCCACAAGCATCAAAATCTGCACCCGCACCAGAACGCATCCGGATCCGGATATAGGGGGTATGAGAGAATCTGATAACAAAGTAAAAACACAGAGATGATGAAATCCAGCTTGCAAAAGTATGAAGGGCACTAAAAGTTGATTAGTGTTATTTGGAAATTGTCTTAGTTAGTCTCTTATTTCAATTTGGCCTAGTTCAACCTCCAACATAGCACATTTGTGTTAAATTTAGGAACCAAAATATACATAAGCAGCAATAGAAATCAAGAACACACAAATGACAGATAACTCAACATAATTATCCTAGGGAAAACCCTCCTCATCGAGGGAAACAAACCAACCCACAAAAGATGATGCCTTTAGATAAATCTCAAAACAATTACAATCACTTCACACCAATGATTGAAATTACTGATCAATCAATCAAAAGCCTCATTGCTAAAAAGCAGAATACATAACAGACTCTATGTACTCATAGATACAAAACAAACTTGACAGAGTAAAGTATCTAATCATGCACAGGTTATACACATAATGGAGATCTTACACTTGAATACAATATCACCATAAACTAGGCATTTAAGCACTCAAATAGCTCACAATACATAAGCAATCAGACAACTTACACACCACACAAGCTACCACACAACACCCGATATACAAGCACTCTCACAGCTCTCACATACATCACTGCGAATACACCTTGATTGCACTTTTTCTCTAGCATACTTCTCGAACCGAATGAAAAACCAAACTAAGATATCATATCCCACGATAGACAAGGAGTCCATCGTTGATAGCTAAAGCGTCACCGCCATTGAAAGACGTTACAAGAAATGAAGAGACTCCCGTGAAAGTAACCGTTGACAGTTATGGGCTTTGCCAAGAGATGCGACGGTCTCCATTCTTGAATGGAAGTCATAAAACACAAACCAAAGAAGAACTCCACAACGATGCCAAGTAATAGACAACTCGAATGAATCACCGTCAGCAACCAATGAAGCCACGTAGGAGAGACACGGTGAAGAGAAGCCAACAAGATGGAGTAAGAGCCCGATGCCAGGTAAGCAAGTGCACAAACAGAAAGGAACATACACGCAAGTCTCCACAATATATGAAAATCTTCCACACGACAAAACCGTGAACACAACAGGAGCAGAACAGAACAAGACATCGCTGAATTGAAAATATATGACAATCATCATAGGTAAAAGATCTATCTCGCAGCTACCAAAATTCAACACTCCCTCTTAGCAAGAGAGATCTTCAGTTTGTCATCTCATGACAAGTACACAACTGCAATAAAAAAATGCCAACAAAGATCACATCACAGATTTTTCCCAATAAAATTGTTATCTCACCATAACAATATTCACCATAGCTACTCCTAGAGGGTGAATCAGAAAAATAAAAAAATAGGTCATGGAGTTGAACACATGACTTCCACCATGGCTACTCCCAGAGGGTGGAACAAGGGATTTCACCTCGAACTTCTCTCGTAGAGAAGAACTCATTAACAAGGGATTTCATCTCGAACTTCTCTCGCAGGGAAGAACTCATTAACAAGGGATTTCACCTCGAACTTCTCTAACAGAGAAGAACTCATTAACAAGGGATTGCACCTTGAACTTCTCTCTCACAGAGAGAAGAACTCATTAATCATACGCAAAGAATCACTGAAGTTGAGACTCTCAGCAAGAGCATCATTCTCCACGATACTTAGCTTATCTCTGAAGGAACAAAACTTCACTCTCGGAAGTGGCTTGGTGAGAATATCCGCAGTCTGCTCCTCTGTAGAAATGCACTTGAGCTCAATTGCTTTCCTTTGAACCATATCTCTGAAGAAATGATATTTAATTTCCACATGTTTAGTTCTGTCGTGGAAAACAAGATTAAGAGAAAGCTTCACACAACTTTGGTTATCACAAAGAATGACTGTAGATTCCAAAGCTGCTCAAACAAACATGTAAGCAATTTTCGAAGCCACACAACTTCTCTTGCAGCCACACAAGGTGCAACATATTCTGCTTCACCTATACTTTTAGTGATATAAGATTGCTTCCTGTTGCACTAGGAAATCATAGCTAAACCTATGCTAACATGTTGATGTGAGTTTTGTACCACTACATAACATATAGGACTAAATGCTTGATACAGGGTATCAAACACTCAACCCTCTCTTGAAAAGCATATACTCACAAAGGACATGAGGAAACACTCCAAGGTTCTTTACCTGTGGATCCTAACTCAGTTACAATGATGTGATTTGCTGGTAATCACGTCGGCGGGCTTACGTTGTTTCTTTAAAGATACTGAACTCTGACTATGATGATGATGGATTCTAGCTTTTCAATGTATACTCCCTTTGCTTTCTCCTCTTGAATTTATATCACTCCAATCTTCTCTTCTTGAATTTATATCACTCCAATCTTCTCTCTCACTACTAAGCTATTCACTGCCTAATTACTACTCCTAAGGGATGGAGAAACTAACAAGTGGACGGGGATCGAACTTGATGAAAGCTTACCAGCGGTGCTACTCCCATAGGTGCAAAGATTCGAAGGAAACAAGACTAGAGTACCACACAAGGCTTCCTAACGAGCCGCTAGGATGCTAGTGGCCT